>SNQJ01S0049427.1:91010-111107 GCA_010110895.2 Picea sitchensis | reverse complement strand
TTCAAGATCCCAAAAGTTTGCATCTAATCCAGCAATTGCAGACCAAGGCTCCGACTACCCCAGGGTACTCCTGGCTCCAGGATGAGCTTTGATACAAAGGCCGCTTGTATTTAAGTAAACAATCCAAGCTCAAATCCACGGTACTTTCTGAACTTCATGCTACACCCACAGCGGAGCACTCAGGGTTCACCAAAACATATGACAGGGTCAAACGTTCTTTTTTCTGGGATGTTATGAAATAGGACATCCGTAAGTTTGTCACTGAATGTGAGGTATGTCAACGCAACAAGGGAGAAACAATCAAATCTCCGGGCACACTCCAACCGCTTTCGATTCCCCCTGCTATTTGGAAGGATATCTCTATGGAATTTATTACAGGCTTACCCAAATCAGGGAATAAATCAGTCATAATGGTGGTGGTGTATCGCCTTTCCGGGTATGCTCATTTTTATGCTCTTCTCCACCCATTTACTGCATCCACGATGGCTCAAATTTTCATGGACCAGGTCTTCAAGCTTCATGGCATGCCGCACTCTATTGTTTCTAATCGTGACCCAACTTTCACAAGCAATTTTTGGAAAGAACTGTTTAAGCTACAAGGCACACAATTGTATCTCAGCTCAGCTTATCATCCCCAGATGGATGGTCAAACGGAACTTGTCAACAAGTGTTTGGAAACATATCTGAGGTGCTTTGCCTCTGAAAAACAACACCAGTGGGCTCAATGGCTACCCCTAGCCGAATGGTGGTACAACACTACATACCATACAACCACTCGCATGACTCCTTTTGAAGTGGTACATGGACAAAAGCCACTTTCAGTTCTCTCAAACTTACCGGGTACCTCGAAGGTCCAGGCGGTTGACCAAACACTTCTAGTCCAATAGGATATTCTTCATACCGTTAAAGAGAACTTGGTCCTGGAACAAAATCACATGAAGTAGAAAGCAGATCAAGGTCACTCTAAACATCAATTTGCAGAATGGGATCAGGTGTTTCTGTGACTGCAACCATATAAGCAAACTTCCCTCAAATCCGAGCATTGTCAGAAGCTAGCGCCCAAATTTTATGGTACTTACACAGTTCTCAAGTGTGTGGGACAAGTCACATATCAGTTAGCTCTGCCCAGTCAGTCGAAGCTACATCCTGTTTTCCATGTTTCATGCTTGAAGAAGGTGATTTGAACCAGGTGTTGAATTCAAACCAACCTTCCAGAGTTAGCTGAAGAAGGATCCATTTGGCTACAAACAGAAGCAATTTTGGACCAGCATGAGCGTCGCTTGCATCAGAGAACCATCAAGGAAGTGCTAGTACAGTGGAAATATATGACTCTAGTAGATGTCACTTGGGAACCAACTACTATTCTGTAGCAGTTTCCACATCTCAAGCCTTGAGGACAAGATTGTTTTTAAGGAGGCGGACATGTTAAGGTTCTAACCCGCACATAGGTAGATCAATGTATTCGGATGTAATAAAGGGCAATATTAATAAGGCCTTTCAATAAAATAGAATAAGGCGGATGTAAGAAGACCTAATAGAACCTTCCGCTTCTAGAAGGATCTTCCTCTAGATGCTTCTCTTAATAGACATATTTAGTATAAATAAGGGTTGAGGGTATGAAAACCTGAGCTTGGAGATTATTGTAATAGAGCGCTACTCGACTGGAGGTTTCCCCCTCGAAGAGGCCTGTGAACATTGGTTTCTGAATCAAAGTGCTATTTCAGTTGTTGTTCTCATATTATTTATGTGTTATTGTGGAGATTATGCTGGTTATATTACTGTTATTCTGCCATTTCTAGCATCTTATTTCTGTTCTGCGCATTTATTATATCTGGTATCTTGCATACTCCAACTGTGTTTACTTAAGTCAATACGTTGTGCTCCATCTGATAGTGTAGAGTTAAGCCTCAGTTCCAGATGGATGAGAGCCTCTAAAACTTCGATAAATATGCATTTTTGCATGTTTTGAGTGTTGGGTTTTTTCAGAAGGAAATTAATACATAAACTGGTTGAACCTATTCTATGATTGGAAAAAGATCTCTACCTAGTGAATATGCTCTTGATGATAGTGTGTTTTATGTTCAAATCTACATGTGTTTTTCTCTTATATTGAATGCATTTTTTGATGTGCGCAAAGTACATTTCATTTTCCTTTCAACTATTGTATAACTCATCTTTACTGATATGCAACATGTAAAACAACTAATTCTTTAGTGAAGATTTGTTTTATTGCAACCTGTGGGAGTAATTGTGTTTGGATACATGTTTAATTGCTTGAAATATTATTTTAAGACTTAAACTTCTTACTGAAGATAATTCATTGAGTTGTTTTTTTTTCTTTCATTGTTCATCCCTCTATTTTATCACTTGTCCATCATTGGTGTGCCACCAACCAAGGAGAACCTACAACCATATCATCTTTCCAACCCAACCATGTTTTTTTCTTGGTAAACCAACCCTCCAACTGACCAAAAAAATCAAATGATAAAAAAATAAACCATTCAAAACTTGAGGTGGTCTGGCTCTTCCCTTTAGTAGTCAGATGCAGACTTTAGGACCAACATACACTACGACATCAAACCCTTAAAAAATGAGGTATTGTGTGATGTTTCTCCCCTTGAATTTTGTGATGTTTTGTTAGGACAACCATATATGTGGAAGCATCATGTTTTTTTATGAATCTAGGCCCCATAGTGTCATTATTACTTTGGGAGATCAACTCTACAGGGTACCAAAGGCAACCCCAATTACTAGGATCTCTTTGATCTCTACAAAGCAGTGCAGAAAGGTGGTCTCTTAGACCAAGATATTTTTCCTCTTTATGGTCAGGGATGATTTTAAGGAAAAAAAAATATTTTAAATGTAGAAACCTTGGTGAAACTTACTAATCCTTCATATGCCAACTATAAAATGTTTGGCAATATTTTTGTAAAATTATTCAAATTTCTAAGGATTTTGTATAGTTTGTGTAATTTTTTGGCGATTTTTAAGGTAAAATAATTTTATCCTATAGAATTTAGGTGAATCGTTTTTAGAATAGCGAATCGTTTTTTGGGAAAAAACATGGAAAGTTAGCCCATGAGAGAAATTTATCCCCTAAAATCATCCATTTTTATGGTTTGATCGAAAGGTGAATGGAAGGTCATTGCAACCACCAAAACCTCTACATGAGAAAAGATGATCACAAAGACATATTTTCCTCGCTTACTAGGGTGCTTATGCACGGTTATGTAAATAACTTAATTGATTTGACACCTGATGCTCCTCTACTTAATGACCCTTTGTATAACCATTTTGTTATGGGGAATGAAGAAATAAAATGCTAGATCTAAGATATAATTTTGAAGGGCCACATCAGGCCAAGATCCTTACCTTACGGGAGCCCACTTGTTTTGGTATAAAAGAAGGACAGGACATGGTGACTTTGTATTGATTACATAACCCTAAATAATATCACAATCAAGAACTAGTACCCAATCCCCCAAATTGATGATCTTCTCGATCAACTCAAGGGAGCCAAGTTTTTCAGTAAGATTGATTTGAAGTCAAGCTAAAACCACATGTTGATTGAGAAAAATGATGCATCGAAAACAACCTTAAAGTCTAAAGAAGGTATATTTGAGTGGATGGTCATGCCTTTTGGCTTGACTAATGCCCCAACAACATCCTTGCAGATGATGGCTGAGATATTGTGGACATTCACAAATTCCTTTGTGGTTAGATATCGAGATGACATCATCATCTTCAGTAAAACATGGGAGGAAAATTTGAAGCATATTCAATAGGTCTTTGGAAACCTATGAAAACACAAGTTATATGCCAATTTGGAGAAGTGTTCCTTCAACATGTAGAGAATCCAATATTTGGGATACATCATGGATGAGAAGGGTGTTGTACTATGTTTTCATTGATGTCAATGGATTGATGTCAAAGGGGTTGATGTCAAGTATTGTCATAGTGATGTAGTGATGTGTTTGTATCATTGATATATTGATTATTGGTTATATGGTCATTGATGTAATTGTTTTCAAAGGGTTGATGTCAAGTGGTGTCATAATGACGTGTTGATATTAAATGGAGTTGTATCATTGATGTCATATCATGGTTGATAGGATGAACCAAATGGATAAACTCCAAAGTGGTCCCCTTATGGTGAAATCCCTCATGGGAAGATGCTCTTGAATAAATTTCTCAGAGTGGTCCCCTTATGGTGAAAGCCCTCACGAGAAGATGTTTTGTGAAGTCCAAATAGTTAGGTGGTTGAATAGCCCAACAGTGTGGTTAGGGAACCCAATTTTAATTGAGGAATAATGTAATGAAGATCAGTTAATTTGTAGGATAAAATATTCCATATGGATAGTATATGTCATGCCATTTCCAGTGATATGTGGAACATCACATAACTCCTCACGGTTAGAGATTTATGGCCATGTGAAGTTGGTGAACCCTCATAAGTTATCTAGAAGCCCCTAGAAGGTCAAAGAAGTCAAATTATTCTACAAGATCTTAGAAGAAGTTGACCAGTCAAGGTAGTTAGTCATGGGTTAAGTGGTTGCAACAAGAAAACAACTAAAAATAAATTATTTGCGACTAGAAGTAAAGAGTTTACTATTTGTGGTTAAAGTGGTTGTAAGTGGAAAAAGTGGTTATAAGTGGGCTAGCCCCCAAAAATGAAAGTTGGTTAGAAGATAAAACCTAGAGGAAATTACTTAGAGAAGTATAAATAAGAGAGCAAGGGTCTCTTATGCGTGGGAATATTTCTGAGCATGTTCAATATCCATTTGTGAAAGTTTATTTGGGAAGGTATTATTGATAGATCAAATTCGCAGTTGTTAACACTCCAAAATTCACCCTAGACTGTAATCAACTGAGCTTGGTAACATCAAAAGATTTGTAAATGTAAATGAGTTTTTAAAAGGTCAAATGGACAAGGCTCAAAATAATAAGGTTTTAACTCATAAATCTGGGCTAGCATGCACAAGCAAATGAGGTCTTGATTAGCATTCGTCAATGAATAGGAGTAAAAATGAATAGGAGGAAGACTTAGTGAGGGAGGTGTAAAGGTATGCTATTAACATCAGGGCTTCAACCATCTCAAGGAAGAAAAACCCAAACACAAGATCCTCTTGAATTCAGAGTTTAAAGAAAACTGAAGGACACCATAACAATATTATAATCAAGCATTCATCATAACACAACCATAACAAACTCATGTGGATCCTCCAATCATGAACACTTCAGCATAACAGGTAACAAGATGATATAAAGAAAAACTGACTTCTACTAATAAAAAATTCTCAGGTCCAGTACATAGCGAGAGAACATTTTACTAAGTCAAAGAAAATTACAATTCAAGATCCTCAGCTCAACCATTCCAACCTACTGAAGCATTTCATCTATCTATTTAAAACAAAAAGGGAGGCAATAGCTGGAGGTGCGAGCTGGCCTCCTTCCCATGAAAATCTCTAAGAAGTTATTCCATCTAACAACTTAACTAACAAATTATGCTATAAAATGGGAAAGTGTTGGTGACTGATCCAACCAATCTTTGAACTGACTCGATCTCCTTTTGGTGCGCAACTCCTTGTTTGCCAAGTGTCCTTCAGGGGCATGTGGTTGCCATCGTGCTGCCAACTACTATCTTTGCAATTCTCTACATCATCAGCTATTCATAAAGATACTATCTCGACTTTCCTTGATTCCTGGTATTTGTTGGTAGCATCATTTGGTAGCGCTCTGAGTAGCGCACTTTGTAGCGCCTTCAGAAATTTTCTTGTGATTCTGTAGTGCAACCTCAAAACTAGACAAGTAGAAAAGGTAGCGCCAAGCCTTCGTATCCTTTGTGCAAACTTCAGTTTCTACGAAAATTTCGGTAGCGAATTTTGGTAGATCCATCCTGGTGTGTCTCTATGTAGAATTCAGTCTCTTCCATATTTTCAGTAGCAAATTTTGGTAGCACCTTGCCTGTGTCTGCACTTTTGGCAACTTACAGGCATGAAACAGAGTGAGATTAGCTGCCGAAAGTGCAAACTTGCAAAAACACTTGATTCCTTCGATTTGTCTGCTCTTGATCTGTCTCCAGGATATAATTTGTATAGCAGCTTCGTTTTACACATCAGAGTCGGATAGCTTTGCTGCATAATCATTCTATCAAATAGACTGCATTAGAGTTTAAAGTAATATGAGTAATAGAGGGCTCCATTTTATGATGCATCAATTAAAAACAATATGCTATTCCCATTATAATTCTCATCTGAGTTGCTCAATCCAAATGTTCAGCTTCTTTATATAAATTAGTTGGGAAACCAGGCCACCTGTAGTTTATTATAGGTACTAATATTGCAACATCTGTTAACCTGTGTGGTATATATTTGAGGCATCCCCATATCGCGTATCCACCAAGAGAGAATCCTATCACATAAAATTTTGGACCAAGATCAAGTTGGTTTGCAAGCTCTTCATTCTCATAAGCCATACTTCTCACAAACCGTTCAAGATGAGGATCACTAAATTGGTTTTCTTCCATTTGAAGACCCAAATGGAAACATTTCTATCGATTTGCTAAGTGTTCAATAGCGTGGCATTCTAATTTCTTGGGCATACTCATATATTTTTCTGTGAATATTTGCAGCATGTCTGAAGGTCAAAGATCGAAATTCATTCACTGAGGTGATATTATCTTCATCTGGAAACCCTTATTGATCCAATCAATCATTGATTTCCAATCCCACTATATACAAGCTCATGCGCCACAACCTAATGCGTGCTTCTGGATTCTTAGTGATGAGATCCTCAGATCACTTCTAACCTTGGCCTCTTTTATCCTTTCTCTTTTTGTTGGCGATGATACCCCTTTGTGGCTCTACCTCAAGACTCGATGCCTCTAATCTATTAAACGTTCCAGAAAACAAACTATGTTCAATCAAAAAACTCTCGCGCAGTCTTTAGCACCTGTATTTGACATATCATTACTTGCAAACTGAATATCAGGGTCTTTGAAGAGTTGTAGCAAGAAAAATCTATCCAAGGAGCATCTCCTTCATATGACTTGAATCTATTGCTTGGGCACTCTGGCTGGGCTGTGCGTTGTATGAATTTGTGCATAGACATGTAGACATTGACTCGTGGCTTAATTCATGGAATAATTCATGGCTTAGAATGTATAATAGCGTGACATGTGGACATGACTCGAGAGTTGGAAGGTCGATAGGCTTGATTTAAGTAAAGAAATAATTTAATATATGGATAGCTTAGCATAGATTAGAATCAGACTTAGGATAGTGACTAGATTTTAAGATAATGCAATAGACTTGGTTTTTGACATATGTGACATGGTTCATGATAGTTTAATAGTAAGACACTTAAGCACACACATAACATATTAGATAGATTTACAATTGCAAATCTAAAAGGTAAACAACTAAGGTTTTAGGCAATACTACGACACTTTTGGAATGCAAGTCAGAGTGTAAAGAAAAAAGATTTCTAGGGAAAAGTAATCACCGGGAGATTGATGAAGAACCTGGAGGTAAAGACATTGATCAAAAGACTGAAGAAAGCAATAAATCAAATTGAGAGAGATGAAAATTCTCTCAAAAGTAAAATTACATTTTGATCGCTAACATTTGGCTCCAACTGGGATGGAGACCTCCCTATTAGGCTCCAAGAACCTAGTAGTTCCAGTGGCCTTATCTATTGGGATATGGATTCATCTGGCCTATGAAACTAGACTCGGAAAACTATGAAGACCTGTGCAGCTAATCTATGTACACCTTCAAAACCTGTCTTTATTCACACAAGCTAACTGATATTTCTGCTGCAAAGTGGAAGAAAAGAAATGCTCAGGCAACCGTCTTGTTTTCTACCCTACTCTACTCTAACCAGCTTTCCAATTTGGTTAGGTAAATGCTGACTTCCATAACAACCATTCAAGAATTTTTAAAATTGAAGAAACCTTGTCTTTGTCACTGATCAACAACTGATGTTTGAAATGTAACAACAGTGATAAGAATTCATTCAAGACACCATACTCACCCGAAAATGCTGATGAGTTTAAAAAATATGAAATCTTCAAGTTCTCTAAAATGATGAATTCCATGAAGGCTGCCATCGGATCTTTAAAGCAAAGATAAAAAAATTGTTGATCCATGGAGAACTCTTACTCAGCCATGATTGTTCCTCTAGTAGAAGAATGATCACCTTCTTGTTCTTTTGAGATCAACTTGTGATCATCAAAAACTACAATTTCCTCATCAGAATAGTGCTCAGAAGATGATGATAGAGCAGTGTTTAAATGACAAGGACTATGATCAGCTAGAAACATGCAATTGCCTATACAGTCATCAGTTACCATAGGCTTAATCTGGTTTGCAAATTGATCATAAAATTATGACTCATACCTGTTTCTAGAGTACTCAACAAATATTGAAGAATTCTGACCTGAATCTGAAATAAACTCATATGCTCGCTGCTGTTCGAAATCTACTTCAAACTCGTTACCTTCTTGCTCAAAATCTGAACCATACTAACAATTCTCTTGTTTATGTTCTTGCATATTTTCAGAGTAAACCCACTCTCGGATCCTCCTGGAAGCATGGATGTTCTCCTCTATCTCTTGAGCATTTTCAAACAAGCTCCTTAAGGATGAATAATTTCTTTCTAATAGGAGAAGGGAAAGTTTTGAATGCAAACCCATTACATAATGTATCATGGAAGCAGTCTCTGTGGGCCGGATCTCCAAATTCATATCATGATAAATGCCATAGAATATTCTGTTAAAAACAGACAAAGCTTCATCCTGGTCTCTCTTCAAAGAACAAAAATCAGCAAGGTATGAATCTAATGATTTGTTCTCACCCCAATACTTCAAAAAAGAATTAGATAAGTTGATCCAAGATCCCATAGAATCAACTCTCAGATTCTTAAACCATACAGTAGCATCTTCGATCAAATACTTAGAGACAAATCTCATGATCACATCATCATGTATAATCTCAAATCACTCAACAAAATCCTCAAAGGATTTCAAGTGCCTCTCAGCTGAAACTTGTTTCTCTCCAAAAAACCGGGGAAGATATTCAAAGCAGTAAAGAGGATAAGGATGAAGGATATAGGGCAACCTTAAAGGCTTGAAGATCTTCATCCTAATTTTAATTTGAAAAGCAGTGGGATGATCATGAAATTTAACAGGTTGATGACAAGCTTCAACAGTAATGCCAAAAGGTGCTAAGCTCTGGACAAGTTTGGAATCAATTCTGACCTCTGTAAGGTTACATGACGGATCATATTCAGAAGGAATTTGAATACAGTGGTCATCTTTATGAATGAGATTAGGCAAAGCTACCGAATCTACATTTACAATACAAGCAAACTGCAAGCTTTCCTCTTCTAAAGTTGGATATATAAAAGAAGGATGATGATTTTCTGAATATACAAAACAAAAAATGATTCTCTTTACATGTGAAGGGAAAAGCATGAAAAAACTGATAAATAAATACAAAAGTCTATGAAGTAGACTAATGAACTGATACCTGGATTTCAAATTTAGCCTCTTCATCTTCTGTCAACCAGATCCGCCCTAGTGGAGTATTTTATCGTGGAGTCGCTAGGCATATGATACAATCAATTCTATTTATGTGTCCTTCCTTTATCTTCCATAAAAATTCAGATCTATGTCATTCTCCCAGGGAAACTAGCCTCACTTTTGTTCCCCGACAATGACGCCATTTATGTTAACACTCCAAAAGTCACCCTAGACTGTAATCAAGTGAGCTTGGTAACATCAAAATATTTGTAAATTTAAATGAGCTTTTAAAAGGTCAAATGGACAAGGCTCAGAATAATAAGGTTTTAACTCAGAAATATGGGCTAGCATGCACAAGCAAATGAGGTCTTGATTAGCTTCCATCAATGAATAGGAGTAAAAGTGAATAGGAGGACGACTTAGTGAGGGAGGTGTAAAGGTCTGCTATAAACATCAGGTCTTCAGGCATCCCAAGGAAGAAAAACCCAAACACAAGATCCTCTTGAATTCAGAGTTTAAAGAAAATTGAAGGACATCACAACAATATTATAATCAAGCATTCATCATAACACAACCATAACAAACTCATGTGGATCCTCCAATCATGAACACTTCAGCATAAGAGGTAACAAGATGATATAAACAGAAACTAACTTCTACTAATAAAAAATTCTCAGGTCCAGGACATAACCAAAGAACAATTTACTAAGTCAAAGAAAATTACAATTCAGGAGCCTCAACTCAACCATTCCAACCTACTAAAGAATTTCATCTATCTATTTATACAAAAAGGGAGGCAACAGCTGGAGGTGAGAGCTGGCCTCCTTCCCATGAAAATCTCTAAGAAGTTATTCCATCTAACATCTTAACTAACAAGTTATGCTATAAAATGGGAAAGTGTTGGTGACTGATCCAACCAATCTTTGAATTCACTTGATCTCCCTTTGGTGTGTAACTCCCTATTTTCCACGTGTCCTTCAGGGGAATGTGGCTATCATCATGCTGCCAGTTGTTGTCTCTGCAATTCTCTCCATCATCATCTATTCATAAAGATACTAGCTCGAATTTCCTTGATTCCTGGTATCTGTTGGTAGCATCATTTGGCAGCGCTCTGAGTAGTACACTATGTAGCGCCTTCAGAAAATTTCCTGTGATTCTGTAGTGCAACCTCAAAAATAGACAAGTAGAAAAGGTAGCACCAAGCCTTTGTATCCTCTGTGTAAACTTCAGTTTCTATGAAAATTTCGGTAGCAAATTTTGGTAGCATCATCGTGGTGTGTCTCTGTGTAGAATTCAGTCTCTACCAGAATTTCGGTAGAAAATTTTGGTAGCACCTTGCCTGTGTCTGCTCTTTCAGTAGCTTACAGGCATGAAACAAAGTGATATTGGTTGTTGAAAGTGCAAACTTGCAAAAACTTGATTCCTTCGATTTGTCTTCTCTTGATCTGTCTCTAGGATATACTTTGTATAGTAGCTTCTTTTCACACATCAGAGTCAGATAACTTTTCTGCATAATCATTCTATCAAATAGATTGCATTAGAGTTTAAAGTAATATGAGTAACAGAGGGCTCCATTTTATGATGGATCTGTTAAAAACAATATGCTATTCCCATTATAATTCTCATCCAAGTTTCTCAATCTAGATGTTCATCTTCTTTATATAAATTAAGTGGGAAACCAGGCCACCTGTAGTTTATTATAGGTACTAATATTGCAGCATCTATTAACCTGTGTGGTATATATTTGAGGCATCCCCATTTCGCGTATCCACCAAGAGAGAATCTTATCACATAAAATTTTGGACCAAGATCAATTTGGTTTGCAAGCTCTTCATTCTCATAAGCCATACTTCTCACAGACTGTTCAAGATGCGGATCACTAAA
This sequence comes from Picea sitchensis, assembly GCA_010110895.2. Taxonomy (NCBI): domain Eukaryota; kingdom Viridiplantae; phylum Streptophyta; class Pinopsida; order Pinales; family Pinaceae; genus Picea; species Picea sitchensis. The sequence continues at coordinate 99,700 of SNQJ01S0049427.1, read as the reverse complement.
TCGTTTTTCTGCCATTTGAAGTCCTGAATGGAAACAATGCTATTGATTTGATAAGTATTCAATAGAGTGGCAATCTAATTGATTATGCATACTCATATATTATTCTGTGAATATTTTCAGCATGTCTGAAGGTCAAAGATCGAAATTCATTCACCAAGGTGATATGATGTTCATCTGGAAACCCTTATTGAGCCAATCAATCATTGATTTCCCATCCCACTGTATACAATCTCATGCGCCACAACTTGATCCGTGCTTCTGAATTCTCAGCGATGAGATCCTCACATCACTTCTAACCCTGGCCTCTTTTATCCTTTCTCTTTTTGTTGGTGATGATACCCCTTCGTGGCTCTCCATCAAGACTTGATGCCTCTGATCTGTCAAACGTTCCAGAAACTGAACTATGTTCAGTCAAAAAACTCCTGCACAGTCTTTAGCACCTGTATTTGACATATCATTACTTGCAAACTGAACACCGGGGTCTTTGAAGAGTTGTAGCAAGAAAAATATATCCAACGAGCATCTCTTTCATATGACCTGAACCTATTGCTTGGGCGCTCTGGCTGGGTTGTGTGGTGTATGAATTTGTGCATAGACATGTAGACATTGACTCATGGCTTAATTCATGGAATAATTCATGGCTTAGAATGTATAATAGCATGACATGTGGACATGACTCAGGAGTTGGCAGGTCAATAGGCCTGATTTAGGTAAAGAAATAATTTAATATATGGATAGCTTAGGATATATTAGAATCAGACTTAGGATAGTGACTAGATTTTAAGATAATGCAATAGACTTGGTTTTTGACATATGTGACATGGTTCATGATAGTTTAATAGTAAGACACTTAAGCACACACATCACATATTCGATAGATTTACAATTGCAAATCTAAAAGGTAAAAAACTAAGGTTTTAGGAAATACTACAACACTTCTGGAATGCATGTCAGAGGGCAAAAAAAAAATGATTTCTAGGCAAAAGTAATCATTGGGAGATTGATGAAGAACCTAGAGGTCAAGAAACTGACCAAAAGACTAAAGAGAGAAATAAATCAAATTGAGAGAGATGAAAATGATCTCAAAAGTATCGTTACATTCTGATAGCTAACAACGGAAACAAATCCACAACAGAAAAATCACGACAGAAAAATCGTAGCAGAATCATGGTAGAAAAACCGCCACAACAGAATCATGACAACAAAATCGAAACAAAATCATGACAACAAAACCATGGCATCAAAACTACGAAAACATAATCGTGAGAGAAAAACTGTAGCAGCAAAATCATGACAGCAAAACAATGGTTGTAGAATCACGACAGTAGAACCACAACATTATAATCGCGACAGCACAATCGTGATAGAGAAACCACGACAATTGATTTGGTAGATGCATAAAGTTGGCAATTTAGTAACCACATCAGATTTGCATGTTGGAATTGTTCAAATTGTTTCATTGTATGGTATAGGTCTTGATGATTTTTACGGATTAAAGTTATGGTTTTGGCACATGGTCTTTCCTAATGGTTTATTGTATTTGGTTGATAGAGAGTATGGTGTATTGATAGAGGTATCTTGTTGGTTAACTTGGTGATATTGTGCATATGGTTGAGAGTTGACTTTATGACTGATCTTTGTCAATAGATCAGATTTGGATGATGAGATTGATGTGATAGGTTGAGGTGACAGGTTGTGTTGTGCATAGTTGATGCACTTTTCTTGGTATAGAATGTTGGTACAATTTGACAGATTTCTTTCTATCTACAAGTTGGGTCTTTTGATTGAGGGTTGGATTCCTCACATCTCAGTTGGTATTCAGATATGCAGGCTAGGTATTGCAATTGAGAGTTAGTGCTCTCTTTGAGTTGGTGCTCTTTTCAGTTGGTGTTGATAAAACCTGAGATTGTAGTCTCCTGTAACATATAATACAAAAATATTAAACATATATATGGTGCTCTTTGTGTTCATTATTGTGATGGTTCAAAGTTCTTTATTGTTGATGTATGTTGTTGAGATATGTTTACATGCAAGCAACTAAGTGTGAATGGAACTAATGAGTAAATGGTCATTTCTAACTAAACTTTTGTAAGAAGTGTAAAAGAGCCTCACACTAATTCACCCCCCCCCCCCNATCAGAGAAGGCCTTCACTATAAGCCTTATAAGCATGAATAAGATCAATGGACACACAAGTAGAAGAAGGTTGTGTAGAATCATCTAACAATTATAGTCTAGATGAAGAGGAAGATTTGTTGAAGCTCAAAGATAAAATCTTAGATGTGTTATAAGCACAAGATGATCAATATGCTTTTGATCTTGATTTTGATGAATACATTAAGGAATCCCTAGAAAAGTACCAAAGGAATATTGTTGAGCCCGAGATATGGTTAATTTAATGATGATGATTAGAGCCTTTTTTGCCAATATTGTGTGTGTATTTTCCTATTTTGAAGAAGTGTTGAAGGATTTTTGTATCAAATGGCCACATCTTACACCAGGTACGTATGATTGATGTTTTATGATGGTTTCAAGTATAATTCAACATGTTTTAATGATTCCAGGAAACTAATTCAGGTTCTGTGTGTCACAGGGAAAAATCGCAGGTCGTTTTCGCATCCAACTGTCCATCTGGTACTCCATCTGGTACTCAATCTGGTAATCCATCCGGTACTCCATTTGACACTCCGTCCGACACTCTGTACTGCACTAAAACTGTGGGCAAGTTGGAGGTTATCATATCGGCAGCCAGTGATGGAAAAATCAATGACACGGGTTTTCATTGTGCTCCTAGCCTCTAGCTATTGAGCTTCTGACAACCTGGATTGGGTTGTTGTGCTAGGCGTTTATTGGATCGCTTTGTTTCTAGAAGCCACCAGCGATTAAGACGCATTTATTGTAATTTACTGTTTTTAGAGGAGGTCAACCCTTGTAGTGGTCGACCTCTCCGCTTGTAAACTCTATAAATACCACAACAGTGGTCAGACAAGTAGCCAAGGATAGTTAAGCTTTGTTTTTCCATTTCAAGACATTTCTCTCTAAAACTATGTAAAACTGTGTTTTTAATTTTAATGTTGAAATCGTGTTGCTTGAGCTCGTGATTCATCATTGAGGAGTAGCCACGACCTGTTGGGGGGGCCATAAGTGGTATGGGTGAATATTTAGTCAATTATCTTGTGAATTCATATAGTGTAATCATCATTTCTTTTATTTCTTATACATGAGTTTTATTATGTTTATTTACTGTGTAAATTGTTGTTCATAAGTTTAATTGCTTCGGTTTCTTTTGCAGGTTATTATGAAGGATAGTGTAATTATAATATGTATTTTTAATTGATAGGAGAGAGCTTGCAAGCTTAGATACTAACCCCTGTGTGTAATTAGATGATAGTTAGAATTTCTATATGATTAAATAGAGTTTAAAACAAAGTTAAAACATAGTATTCAGTTCATGGTTTCTTTGGCAAGATTTCAATGGATGATTAGTTGTTAGTTTTGAATTCAGTTTTGAATTTGCTTATCTAGTTTGCTCAGTTAGTTCTTAGTTTTCTTATCTTGTTATATGATGAAATAGAAATAGGATTTGATTTATGTTTTATGAGTATTTCCATTTGCAATTTAAATTGTTAAAATAGGATTAGTTTAATTTACTTTATGCACTTTCCATTCTAGATCTAGGTTGACATTTTAATTTGAAGTTTGATTATTGAGTTTAGTTTTTAGTTATGAATCTGTAAGTAGTATGAATTTGCTTACACTAGCATATAATGTGTTTTAATTTAATAGAATAGTGTTTTCATATTTTTGATGATTAATGCATGAATTGAAGAATCACATGGATATGCAGGGTAGTTGATGTTTCTTCTATAGTGGCTAAGTTCTCACTAGATTGCCTAATTCATACCTTTCACTTTTCTATAAAAGTTAATATTGAGTTTATCCCTCTTTAGTTATCATTAATTGTTAAATTCCATCGTGATATCATAAGACACCAGAGACAACCATCAACACTATATTTGAGTTTTCTTTCTTTTATAGATTAGAGGATAGTTTCCTTGCTCTTATAGATTAGAGAATAGTATTCTTGCTTTGGTAGATTAAATAATAGTTTCATATTGTAGATTAAAGAGTAGTTGTTGATTACTTTTATTTCTATGATGCTTTGAATTTAGTAGATTGACATTTCCTTTCATAAATTAGAAGTAATTGCAAAGTTTAATTTAAGAATAAAGTTCACTTGCTTATTAGCTTGAATAGTTGCTTATTGAGTAATTTTGATTAGTTTACTTGTTGTAGAAGTTACCATAGGTTAGTTAGTTGATTGCTTTCTTGTTTACTTGCTTTGATAGGGTAGTTGCTTTCCTATTTACTTGCTTTAATAGGATAGTTTCTTGCTTGTTCATTTTCTTAATTGTTGTTGCTTATTGAATTTGAGTAGGTCAATTAAAGTAGTTTGTTGTTGTTATTGTTCATTAGATATATTAAATAGATAGTTTTATTTTGCTTATTGTCATGATTAATTTAATTTTCTTCAAGTAGGGTTTCCATTTTATTTCCTAGGACAATCCATCGATCCTTTATTCCAAGGTTACTTAGGGTAAACAATTTAAGTTTCATAGTAGGGTTTGATCATTAATAGTCCTTGCTTGAATAGATTATCCCTTCAATAACTCATTTCCTTAGTTAGACTATACTAAATCTATCCTTTCTACCTTGGCACATATAGTGCTACAACTCTAAGTTTACTTACCCCGGGTTGACAATTTAGTAGAGGGTTTTTAGTGTTTTTTTAGTGCATATAGGACACCCATCATTTTTGGCATCGTTGCTGAGGAGTTGTCTCAAGGTAGGAAATAGTTAGAAAATAGATCCCTTCTAAAGCTTAGCATTATTTTGATGGCGGGGGAACTTTAAGATGAGAGTTAAGAACCTACACATATGCTATAGCAGGTTCCCCCAAACCCAATGGTAGTTTTTCTTTTACTTTTTGTTTTTTTTCATGATCAAACCTAGAGACCCAAAAGGTAGATACATTAGATCTAAATCAGACCTTTCAACCAAGGTTCCTTTCGACCGTTTTGGGGGAAGGAACGTTCCAGTCATAAACTCCACAGACCGATACTGAAAAATAGGAGTTAGCTCAACCCAAAAAGCTAAAGTTGTCTCTCAAGAGACTAAGATAGGGAGCACTATAGAATAGAAAATTGAAGCATCATTAATAGTGGAACAAGAGGCAAGACCACTCGAGCCTTCCGCAGAACCAAAAAATGAAACCTTTGTTTTCTTACCACGATTAGGAGATCCTAACTTTGAAGACATCATAGACCCTAAACATGTCAATTGTAACAACCCTGCTTAAATAGATGTATAGGGATGATTAACAATAATTAATTTGATAATCCGACTGTCCTAATATGTTAGTTAAACAACAATTTTTTCTTAAATAATATTAACTAATTAATTATTATTAATTATTTGTCCATGATTAATTAATTATTAATTGACTCATTAATTAATTGAGTAAAGAATTAAAGGGGGTTAATAATTTAATGTATTAAAGATTTACGTATACGAGGAGAGGATAAAACATTAAATAAGGGGATAAGACATTAAATAAGAGGATAAGACATTAAATAAAAGGATAAGGAAATTAATGAGGGGGAAGAGAGTCGGTGAAGGAGGGATATGACGAGAGGAGTCTTACGGGAAGGGGGATCNGGGGGAAGAGAGTCGGTGAAGGAGGGATATGACGGGAGGATTCTTACGAGAAGGGGGGTCATTCTTTTGAGGGGGAAATATAGTTATGTGGAGGATTTTTTTGTGGAGACCTCTGGTGTGAGGAGTTTGGATTTGGGGGTTTTCAGTGAATCAGAAGCAGGGGGCACCGGTTTGTTGGGGGTTTTGGGCATGGGGGCCAGGATATCCTTACGGTATCTTGGAGCTAGGGAGACAGACAGGCTTCTCCTAGCTGGCAGGGAGGAAAACATGATTTTGGGCACTGTTTGACATAGTTTCAACTTTAGCATTGGACTAACGGAGCAGTGGGATTTAGCATCAGAAGTAGGTATTTTTAATTATGAGTTGTTGAGTTATTTCATGCTGTAGATAGATTTTTATTCTTGTCGAATATTATATGCTCATATGTAGGCGAATGAATTATTTTTGTATGAGAAAGAATTATATGCTAAATTGAATTAAATGTTGTATTTTACAGTCTCTACACATGGTATCAGAGCTATTTGTTTGAAATCTGGGCCTTAAGGGCCAAGCTCTAGCTTCACCTCCTGCAAGACAAACCCACTAATATCTATTAGATGCAGATCAATATGTAAAAGACAATTAATTATATAATTAATTTTACTTAATAATGTAAAAATAAAAAAAATATTATGTAAAAGACATTTATTTAAACTATAAAAAAAAAAAAGCTCCAACAGAAGAAAAAATAGGCAATGAGACGGTTCCAACACATATGCACATTGGTCTCTGCATTTACCTGGGACTCTGCCTCCTATACAAAAACTATCTCCCTGTGAAGGAAGGTCTATAAAAACTATGGATATGGGATACAATGTGATCCCTAACATGACTCAAGATCCCCCTATTAGACCTCCTTCCATTCGAACTCAATCCCAACAATATATCTATGACAAGTATTGTGGTACAACCGAGAGAACAACCTGTTAAGATGTCGAAGTATACTGAGAAAGCCCCGTGAGTGGAATCTAAAAGTAATCATGGAAAGGTAATTTACCTTTGGCTCCACTTATTTATTGATTTGTTTTATTGTCATCCCTAAAAAAATAAAAAGATAATTAGCAGACTGCCCACTCATTCACACACACAATATCACAATTCCATTTGTCAAACTTCATAAAGTTTAGGAAGCCAAACATTGTAGTTTGAAAGAAAAAGGCAAGACCTGGATATTGAATACTTTGGAACTCAAAAAAAAAAAATGCTAGAAAATGGGAAAGTCGATATCATAGAATCTGACACGTGAAATTGAGAAAGTCCATGAATTAAGATGAAACCTGTCAATTGTAGAAACAAATTGCTTGCATGTAGAATGGGCTTGTCAGGTAAGTGGGGGTCAACTAATACAAAACTTTGATGTATTATGTTAATCGCAATGGATAAATATGAACTAATAGGTGCTACCTTGACTAGATCAGTTGAATTACTTCTTTTTATCCAAAACAACTTTTCCTGTGTGTTTGTTGAATTGTGTCAATTCAAACAAAATACAAGTGGTAGCAGCAACTGCTTTTTGCTTATCAGATTCCTTAGCTTCACATGTTGGTTCCTCCTCTAAACCCGCATTGTCCTCCTCTACTAACGAATTGTACAGTTTGCTATGGCCCAAATCAACCAAGAAATTACTAAAGAGCGCCCTTCAACAAGAGCCAAAATAAATAACACTTGATGTATGATGGTTGAAAAGCCTATATTTTACAAATGTAGTGCAATTATTGGGCCATTAGAAAGCAAACAGTTATCCTAATGATCTTCAGTTTTCAATCCTTTAACTAAAATCAATCAGGTTTCAAATCTGTATCCAGATATCAATCGACCCCTCTTTGGTAACGTCGCAGTCTTCAGATGGGTATCCATATTCCATTATTTTACTACTGAAAACCATTAGAGTTCAGTCTCTTACCCCATGAAAACCACTGAAACCCAAATAAATGGACCCCATATTACTGTCTTTCACCCTTTGGGAGACTGTTCAAACTCCAAATGGGTCATCGCATATTCATCTCTTGAATGCCATCCTCGCTTCTCGTAGCGAGTAACAATGAATTTCCCGTTTTATCCACAGAAGCCTAGACACATACATGAGATCTGAGACTGTAACAGTACGAATGGTTGAAAACTAAGGCACACCAGGATGGGTGAGATGTGTCATTGGTCAACATCAATGATAAGGACCCGATCTTCTTCGACTATTAAGATGTCTAGTAGAACCTACACCAGAAGTATTGATATTGCTTTGAGGACTAATAATGGAGGCTTGTGGGTAAGAAGAAGGCAGAAAAATAAAATACAGCAATTATAGTGTCATTTCTATGAAAATTTCAAGTACTGAGAAATGAGTGTGACGAGGAAGGAATTTGAAAGAGCAATTTTCCTCCTAGACAAACTGAAACTTACCTTACTAGATATTAGGTAGGATAGGATGCCTTCGATTTCCTTTAGGTTTTGTAGAACCCTCGCGCTAGATTTATGGTTGGCTAGATAGCTAGGCTGGATGGGCTGCTCGGTTGTGCTACTCGGCTTGGCTTATAGGCTTTTCTCTTGGGATACTCGGCTGGAGATAGGACACCTATTCTCCTAGAGCTGGAGGGTTAGGTAACTGGAATAAGAATAAGAATCAGAAGGAACAAGAACAACCCTAGAATCCTTGTCATCATCATCAGACCCTGACTCCTCATCAACCCGAAAAGAATGAGAATACCGGAAATCGGGAATCAACCCTTCCTAACTTCATGCGCTACATAGTTGAGTGCATAATAACAACAGAATGGGAACAACGAACTGGAAATGAAGCTAAATAACATGGTGCTAACTGGGAAAGTGGAATGGGAACAACAGACCAGCAATAGAACTATTAACCATGGAGGCCATGCTCCCTCACACCTCCCTGCACAACCACAACAAAGGAGGGAGAAATGGAAGAGTCTAGGGATTA
>SNQJ01S0049427.1:64541-83809 GCA_010110895.2 Picea sitchensis | reverse complement strand
TAATTGAGTAAAGAATTAAAGGGGGTCAATAATTTAATGTATTAAAGATTTATGTATACCGGGAGGGGATAAAACATTAAATAAGGGGATAAGACATTAAATAAGAGGATAAGACATTAAATAAGAGGATAAGACATTGAATAAAAGGATAAAGAAATTAATGAGGGGAAAGAGAGTCGGTGAAGGAGGGATATGACGGGAGGAGTCTTACGGGAAGGGGGATCATTCTTTTGAGGGGGAAATATAGTTCTATGGAGGATTTTTCTGTGGAGACCTCTGGTGTGAGGATTTTGGCTTTGGGGGTTTTTGGTGAATCAGAAGCAGGGGGCACCGGTTTGCTGGGGGTTTTGGGCACGGGGGCTAGGATATCCTTACGGTATCCTAGAGCTAGGGAGTTGGACAGGCTGCTCCTAGCTGGCAGGGAGGAAAACACGGTTTTGGGTAGTGTTTGACATAGTTTCAACTTCAACATTGGACTAATGGAGCAGCGGGATTTAGCGTCAGAGGTAGGTATTTTTAATTATGAGTTGCTGAGTTATTTCATGTTGTAGATAGATTTTTATTCTTGTCGAATATTATATGCTCACATGTTGGCGAATGAATTATTTTTGTATGAGAAAGAATTATATGCTAAATTGAATTAAATGTTGTATTTTACGGTCTCTACATGAATACCTTGTTTGGTAGTTCAGCCAAAATAATTGTCTCTCAAATTGACACAGAAACTCTGGCACCAATAAACTCAATTGGCTCGAGTAGATTCCCAGTGCCCAATCCCACTCAACCTCTTCACAATGTTGATATGTAGGCCTTCTCGACATATGTTATTACTCCTATTCCACTACAGGAGATTCAACTAAGGTCGAGAAACGTTTTGGAGAGGTAAAGACCTTCAGTAGTCATCCAGGAAGAAGAAGAAGAGGAAACCCCCAAACAAACCATGAATGACACTAGGTGGGAAGATGTTATTATTCCTAAGGACCAAGAACCCAAGCTTCCCCAAAATGAACCTTCACAAATTACGAAGGCCCTTCCTTATCCATAAATATTAGTAATCGAGAAACCTACCACCCAACCGGAATTTGACATCTCATATGAATTGAAGAATATTTGTGTCAAGATTACCTTGCTACAAGCCATTAAGGATATTCCAATCTACAGTAAGTTAGTCAAAGAATTGTGTATTAAGAAGCCAGGTAGGAAGAAGAAGGATCCTCCAATGGTACATTTGATAGGAGAAATTTCTAAGTGCATATCAGAGTAGCCTAAGATAGCAAAATATGGGAACCCAGGAAACCCCGTACTAACCATAACCATTAATGAGTTTTCCATTGGGAACACTCTCATAGACCTAGGGGCTACCATCAATGTTATGACCGCTACTACCTTGGAGAAATTATAGTTAAAACCTCTTCTTAGGCCTACCCCAACTATTTTGGAATTAGCAGATAAGCCCAGGGTTATACCTGAAGGAATTTTGGATGATATCATAGTTACTTTAGCCTCATGGGAGTACCTAGTAGACTTTCTTGTCATCCACTCAAAGGATCCTACCAAAGGCCATCCCTTCATTTTGGGAAGACCTTGGTTAGCCACAACCAATGCATTTATTGGTTGTAGAGAGGGAGAAATGACCATCTCAAATGGAGTCTCTATCCAAAAGGTCACCATATACCCTCCAACTCAACCTATCATGGAGAATATATGGTGGCTTGAATTTCCATATGAGAATGAGGACTAGGAAGAACATGTGTTTCCAAGTGACCATGCCTAGGCACTTCAAGAGCATACAATGGAAAATGTGCGAAACCGGTTCATTTCTGCTATCACATGTATTGATTTTCCACAAACTTTTCCCCAATTTGAGTACATGTTTGGGGAGGAATTTCAGGAACAATTGGACCCATCCATTTTTTCTTCGACATATTTTTTATTCGAGATAGATGAGTCTTCCATGTTTTAGACCATTCCATACGAGATTAGCCCAGGAAAATTTCTACATATAAACTTCGGGCTAGATGCAGACCAACAAAAACAATTAGTAAGTATCCTTAAAGAAAAATTAGGGGAATTCACCTAGGAATACACTGACATGAAGGGTATACACCTTGATACATGTATCCATCACAAATATACCCAGGGGAAAGTAACACCTGTTAGGAAACCCCAGAGAAGGATGAACCCAACACTCAAAGATATAGTAAAAGAGGAGATCCAAAAGTTATTAAATGTCGGATTTATTTATCCCATATCTGATAGTAAGTGGGTATCCCCGCTTGTAGTGGTCCCAAAGAAAGTGACTGGGAAATGGAGAATATTTTTTGATTTCCAGGAGATCAACAAAGCCACTCTAAAGGATTACTTTCCTCTTCCTTTCATTGACCAAGTTTTGGATACCTTGTCTAGAAAGAAATATTTCTCCTTTATAGATGGATATAGTGGGTACAATCAAATTCTCATAGCACTTGAGAACCAGGACAAGACCACCTTTACTTGTCCTTGGGGCACCTATGCATATAGGGTTTTACCATTTGGATTGTGTAATTCTCCTTCCACATTTCAACGAGCAGTAATAGGGATATTTTCTGATCTTATTCATGATTGTGTGGAGGTTTACATGGTTTACTTCATAGTATATAGAAATACTTACCAGGAAGCCTTAGATAACTTAGAAAAATTCCTTATCAGATGCCAAGAAATGAACATGTCTCTAAGTCATAAAAAATGTAAAATGTTTTTAACTGAAGGAGTGGTTCTAGGACATCATGTTTCATATGAAGGGATAGAATTCGATCCTGCAAAGATTGAGGTCATCATCAAAATTCCACCCCCCAAAATTTAGAAAGAGGTGAGAATATTTCTTGGACATGCCAGATATTACCAACGATTTATTGAAAATTTCACGAAGATTGTCGCACCTATGTTTGGATTGTTAATAAAGGATGTTGATTTTGTTTGGACTGAGCAGTGTCAAACTTCCTTTGAAACCCTGAAAGCTAAGTTGTCTATGGCTCAAGTTATTAGAGGTCCCAATTGGACTCTCGCATTTCACATATCTACTGAAGCCTCTCACACTGCAATAGGGGGGTTCCTAGGGAAAAACAAATACCAACAGTCCTATGCCATTTATTTTGTGAGCAAGAACTTGTCCCCTGTCGAGTTAAACTACATAGTTACTGAGAAGGAATTATTGGCAGTTGTTCATGCTATTAACAAGTTTTGTCACTACATCATAGGTTACAAGGTATTTGTACATACAAATCATTCTGCCATTATATTTCTCATGAATAAATCCATAACTAATGGCCAAGTGACTAGGTGGTTCTTGCTATTGCAAGAGTTCAATATCACTATGCTTGATCGACCTGGAAAAGAGAATTTGGTAGCTGATTTTCTTTCATGAATAAAAAATGAGGATGATGATATTCCCATAGATGATAGTTTCCCAGAAGAGAAACTTTTTTCCCTTTCTTTAAATACCCCATGTTTTGCAGATATGGAAAACTATTTGGCTACTAGGAAGTTACCATCTCATTTGTCACCTCATGAAAAACGTAGAATTATCACGCAAAGTGCCACTTACTCTTGGGTTGGCCATGAATTTTTTTGTACAGGTCCTGATTTGATTATTCGTAGATGTGTTTGAGAAGACGAGATACCATAAGTACTACAATGTTTTCATGATGGACCATGTGGTGGCCATTTTTCTGACAAACGTACAACACATAAGGTGTTACATGCAGGTTACTATTGGCCTAACATCTTCAAAGATGTTTCCAAGTATGTGAGGAGTTTTGATAGTTTCCAAAGGATAGGAAGACCTTCGTCAGCTGATAGAATTCCCGTGTGTGCCCAAGTTATGATAGAACCTTTCGAAAAATGGGCCCTTGACTTTGTAGGACCAATTTCACCTATGTCTCGTAAGAAAAACTATAGTTTGGTTTGTAAAGATTATGTCACCAAGTGGGTAGAGGAAAAATCCCTATTTAGGGCTACAGATAGGCCACGTTTGCTTAAGTACCCCTTACATCAGGACAATCACTAAGGAATATAAAGGAAATTCATCCTCTAACATAAATACCATCCCAATTGAAAAAAGAAAGAAAAATTTGTTTTTAGAGCTGACCCCCCATCTTCTTGCATAAATAAATCTTATACTAAAATCTTAAAATATGGAGGGCCAATATTTGAGGGTGTAAGAGGCTAACCCGCCAGGATACCGAACAGGTCTACTGGCAGCGGGTATCGGACTGTGGTATGACTAGGTAAGCCCACCAGAGTACTAAACAAGCTTGCTGGTAGTGGGGCATTCTACCTAGCGAGGATGATAATATGACAAAAAATAAATAAGAAATTTAAACTTGTCCTGATGTATGGCATTACTTGTAGACAAAGTTGACATGAAGTATGTATGGTTAAGATAAGGTTAATGAAATCCATAAAATTTCCATTGGGAACTAACATTGATACTATCTTGAAACTCTCTCACCTAGCTCTTATTATCTATATATATGATCTCTTATCCTATAGGTGGGGCCTTATTCTAACCATCTCATCCGACCAATCTTTGATATTTATCTCTACACTTAACAAGCTGTAAATCTCTAGCTATTGGGAGAACTGACTGCTTTCGTATATTTTTTATTGTGAGGTGTCACAATACTTCGGTGTGGGGAATGGATTCATGAGTTGAAAAATGATAACATTGCCTAGAAGAAGTGAATATTTGTAAAAATTTATGTGTATTGTTTTCATGATATAGGTTATTACATCAACAGTCATTTTATTTTTTTTGAAATGCTAATTCCCTGTGTGCTATAAATTGTTGTACATATCCTTAACAAACCACTTTATTGGTTTATTTTTGTTACAGAATGTTCATTGTAGAATTGAAATTACATGTCTTATGTTAGTGGATTGAGTAAGCATGGTGGCAAAATAAATAATAATGGAACACTTTGCCCCTGGTCCTAATCATTGTGACTGTCAAAACCATTCCAAGACTGTAGGCTATCCATTACAGGAGTTAAAAATCCATTTCGCATAGAGGTACCATATGGAGTGTTGTATGAGGTGCCATATGAGGTGTCAGATGAAGTGCCATATGAAAATATACACCAGTAACTGTCCACAATTTCAGGTAACCAGGAATCAATGAGATTTATTCAAATTAGTTCATGGAAATTAATATTGAATGATGAAACTTAGATATTTTCATGATCAATTGTCCAAGTCAAAGACTTGGACATTGATCTAACTTCTTATCATTATGATTACCCCCAAAACATGCCTTCAAATTTGAAATCGACGCTCACACATGGAAACTCGTGCATGTACATTCATTATGAATGCAACCATTTCCACCCTAGGCACACTCATAAATGGAGGGATCACTCAATTGGGTTATCCCATTATTCCTCACACTCGTCCTCTGCTTATTTTCATTCTCCCTTGTTTTAAGTGCGCTCAGCCTCTGTCTCATTTCATTCCCCTACTTAATTATGCTCAGCCTCTACCTAATCGTTCCCTTCCTTGGCCCAATTGCACCCATCCTCTGTCAAAATTTTCTTCTATCCACTTCTCCACACTGTCATGATGCCCAAACAGTATGAGATGTCTTCCTACGATGACCTCTTCGCCATCCCTGAATTCACACAGTGTAGGGAAGTGTTTCTTCATGCGAGCTGGGGGTCATTTTTGTCTCACTTGCAGGGCCACAACGATGGCATTTCAATGCAATTCTCCCTTGGTTTTGATGGAAATACAACACACATGGGGTCTCTAACCTTTGGGGTCTTGGAGGAATCAATAGTCATAGCCACTTGAAGCTCCCAAGAGTGAGGGATAGATGGTCTAAAAAATACCAGTTGCTATGATCGAGCTATAGCAGGGTTTTTAAACCAGAATTTTAGAACATCTCTGTAGATAAAGGATACTCCAAGGAGTGGATAAAAGAGGATCTAATTAACCCTCTCATAGTCATCACCAGGTTGATCACATGTGAAGGCAGATATTCCACCTTTAAATCCCGTCACTTTCAATTATTAGCTCACTTTCAGTTCAATAAACCATTGAATTTTCCCTTCTACTTTTTAAAGAGTCTCGAGAAGATGTCCTCCCAAGTGAGGAAGAATGTAACCAACCCCCACAATAGCCTCTTTCACCATGGCCTTATCAAACTACTTGTCTTAGCTGAATTGGAGAAACAAGGGAAAACTTGGGATGAGTTCATTTACCAATTCGCAAACCCTCACTTGACAATCAAGACTAGAAAAAATACACTTGGTCTAAGTACTATTTCCCCATACAAACCCCATTCTCCAAGGACTCCAAACCCTCATGCACAAGCCATTTATTTACTGGAACAAAAATCCAAGAAGATTGTTGAAACTCCTCCAGCCTCATCGAGCAAAAGGACCAAGAAGCCTATTGCTAATCTCCAGATGCCTTCAATGTCTCTTGATCCTACACCCAAAAAGATACAAGAAGTAATTCAACAAGACTTTCCTTCATTCCCCACAAATAGAAGAGGATCTAATCGATTTAATAGAGGACCCTTTCGAAAGAGTACCTTAAGCACAAGACAAAAACCTTATGGAAAATCCCTGACCACTTCGGACCCTATCCAAGTAACCTATGATCTCGAAAGCACTCACAAAAGACTTAGGAAAGGATCTACAGACAAATTAAAGCCTCAAAGAAAGAAAAAATATGAAAGAGAAAAACCTTATGCAAGATCCCTGACCACTTCAAACCCTATCCAAGTATCCTCCGATCTCGAAAGCCCTCACAAAATACTTAGGGAAGTGTTTGAAGATAAATTGAAGCCTTAAAGAAAGAAAAAATATGAACCTACTTCTCCTCATCAACCCCCTATTACTCCTACCTACCCCAGATCCTAAGAATGATAAACACTCTACATATTTCAAGGGATCTAATCCCTCCTCTGAGATATCTAATCCCGCTCCATTCATTGAGAAGTTACAACAGGAAAATTTTCAGTTGCTGCAACAATTAGAAGAGAGGAAGACTTTAGACATGCATCTTCATCATGACAATGCAATCCTCCAAGCAAAGGTGAACTCCCTTCAATAGTTGGTTGACGAGATGAACAAAACCAACCGCAACCTCAGGGCACAATTGAAGCAACATAAGAGGCACAAGACAAAACATTCAGGGCAAGAGGGAGAAGATTCTAAAGATAATCTGATGCAGGAGCATCTCAAGCGAGCCAGTGCAGAGGAAAAAGACAGTTGGACAAGCGCCCAACACAAATTTTGAAATTATCTTGAAGATAATGTGCCAATCTTAAATGAGATAATTAATAAGGAGCACACTTGTAAAATGTAATTGGAGCTTGAGCCATCCGCTCTCGTCCTTAGTAGGTAGAAGGCATTTATGATAGTTAATGCAAGTAGATAGAATTTAATTCTAGATTAGACAGTTTAGAATGAGAGAGGGAAACGAGATATAGACACCCTCATGGTGTATTGTAACATTAGCATGAATAGCATACAGAGCTGAGAAGGGAGAACTAAAATTTGAAGACACCATGTACAAAGATTTGAATTAATAAGAAAAGAACATTGATTCAAATTCATGGCATTATGTTGGTTCTCTGTGTATGTATGCTAAATGTTATGCTCATGGATATTTTATTCTTTTTGTCATGAAATTTATTTTATGCTATGTATGAATGATTTCTTGTTGAATGTTTGAAATCTGAGAGGAAAGGGAAAAGGAATGAGTTTCAATTGTTTCTCTATTTGAGAAAGAGTTCCTGCAAGGAGTGCAGTTGAATTGTCTGCAAGGAGTGCATTGACAAAAGGTTCATAGGTTTGTCTCTGAAAGCTCAGACTAGATAGCTTTTGTTCTCATTCCCTCAGAAGTGTAGTTAGGCATAGGATCCATGCAAGGAGTGCGCAGGTTGAGTAAAGCCTCAGATTTGCGAACCTGAGCCAAGTATTGAGGGATTGTTGCTGCAGGTGGGCGTAGAGTTGAAGAAGTTCAACACTTGAAAGTGTTTGAAAGTCTGCCGCAAGGAGTACGAGTAGGAGTTTTCTGAAAGGCTCAGAGTTGGAGAAATATTAGAAGGATTTGGACCTTCAAAGGAGTCGAAGGAAGGCAAGAGGCCAAGCACCTTGAAATTTTTGAAGGAAGGCGTATTGACGAGGGACCGCAGGAGGATGAGTTCCATGGAGAGAGACACCTTGTTTAGTTTGTGCAGAGGTTTTCAGAGGAAGAATGGACCGTCAGAATTCTCTGAGGAGAAATTGCGAAGTCCCGTGAACCGTTAGATCTCTCAGAAGAGCAGGGGAGTTATGGCTAGTATTTCCAAAGGTTCTAAGCTTAGGAGGAGTAGAACCATAGATCCAAGCCACAGGAGCCATTGGATTTACCCGTGAACTTCAATTTCGGGGTTTCGCGAGTGGAAGTCCCAAAATCTTTGCAACGGGAATCGTGAAATCATGAAATGCAAAGTCCCGAAGGGCCAAAAGGATTGTGTGGGCCACATAATCGGGAGGTGGATAGGTGGCACACTATTGATACAGATTCAAACTCTGTTGACCATTTCGGGGTTTCGTGGAGTAAAGTTTCGAAATCCTTGCATCCGGATTCGCGAAATCATGAAGTTCGAAGTTCCAACAGAGCAAAGGGGCACTGAAAGGTCAACCTTATGGACGCATCGGCGTTTCAGTAAATCAGGTTTCGGGAATCGAGGGAACGAGTCGCTCGACATCGCGACCGTCGAATCGCGATAAGGATAAATCCGAAAAAGGGAGAGAAAGGGTCAGTGTTGACTGTCTTTGGGTTTCAGAGGTTGAGAGATAAGATGCTTGACCACTGGATTCACAGAAGTGCGAAGTCCGATCTCTCGAATCACAAGGGGGAATTTCTTAGAGTTAATTGTGGGTGCAGATTTCCCGAAAGGGAAATAGAGGAGCCATTTTTCGAGATCTCTTCAGGCCATTGCGAGGGGAAAGATCCTGTGTACGTAACCTTCCGACCCGTGGGTTGGGGAGGGATGCGTCAGTTTTGGTATCAGAGAACAGAAGGTTCCTTGCTTTCTATAGCAGGGAAAAGGAGAATTCGCCATGCCACCAAGGAGAAGGGACAAGAAAACACCCGATCCACCAGAGGAGAGGGAAATGCTGAGAAGAAGAGGTCAAGGCAGAAGTCATCCCAAAGGCAAATCAGTTGCCCAGGATAAATATCAGAAGCCCAAGGAGTACTGGAATAAACCTCAGACTCGAACTGAGAGAGGTGGAAGCTCACAGTGAGGGAAATATGCTGAATAGAGAGGGCAGCATACCAAACAGAGAGGAGATTATGTTGATAATAATACTTTTCCTCGTACTAGAGGTAGAGGAAGAGGAAGAGGTGGAGTAATAACATTCTTCACATGTGGAAAGAATGGGCACAAGTCTTACGAGTGTCCAAATAAAAAGAAAGAAGGAGGAGAGACTCACATCGTCGAAGCACAGAGGTGAGATGTTGAGGTAGAAGATGCTGAAGGCGAAAGATCTTTTGACATCGGAGAAGGAGGTGGAGATTTCAGTCCAAAGGACCATACTTTTTCAGACTGCTTTCAAAACCAAGGACAAGGTATGCAAGGTCATTGTGGATAGTGGTAACACAGATAATCTCGTTTCTATAGAGATGGTAGAAAAGATGGAGCTGGAGATGATTGATCATCCAAGCCCATACCGAGTTTCGTGGCTACAAAAAGGACATCAGGTTACTGTCACTAAACAGTGTTTAGTTGAGTTTAAGATAGGAGGATATAATGATAATATACTCTGTGATGTTATTCCCATGGATTTTTGCCATCTATTGTTGGGTAGGCCATGGCAATATGACAAAAATGTGATCCATGATGGGCAAATGAACACATACACCCTAGAGAAGAATGGGAGAACTCACATGTTACTTCCAATCAAGGATAAGGAGGTGAAACTAGAAGTAAGCAACACTGTACTTCTCATGAGTGGGAAGGAACTTCTTACAGAGGTTAAGAAGAAGGAAGAACCGCAATTCATTGTGGTCAGGAAACCAAAGATTGTTTTGACCAGCACAAGAGTAGATGATTTACCAGAAGAAGTTCAGGAACTGCTGGAAGAGTTCGCTGACATAGTAGTGGATGAACTACCTCGTTCGTTGCCACCGATTAAGAGTGTGAGTCATCATATTGATCTCATACCAAGAGCCAGTTTACCAAACAAAGCCGCGTACAGATTGACGTTGCAAGAGAATGAAGAGTTCAAAAGACAAGTCCAGGAGTTGTTGGACAAAGGTCTGGTCAGAGAAAGCTTGAGTTCGTGTGTTGTTCCAACAGTACTCAGTCCAAAGAAATATGGAGGCTGGAGGACGTGTGCTGACTTGAGGGTGATCAACAAGATAACCATTAGGTATAGATTTCCATTGCCAAGGATGGATGATCTGATGGATTTCTTGAGTGGAGCAAAATTATTTTCAAAGATTGATTTGAAAAGCGTTTATCATCAAATCCGCATGAGAGAAGGTGATGAATGGAAGACAACATTCAAAACAAACGAAGGGTTGTATGAATGGCTTGTTATGCCATTTGGCTTAACAAACATGCCGATTACCTTCATGAGGTTGATGAACGAAGTCCTAAGGGAGTTCATCGGAATTTTTTTTATCGTATATCTGGATGACATATTGATTTTAAGTAAAATAGTGGCAGAGCATCTAAAACATTTGTCTATAGTGATGAAGAGGTTACAACAGGAGAAGATATTGATAAACATGAAGAAATCATCATTCATGAAGACAGAGCTCATTTACTTGGGATTTGTTATTTCTGTAGATAAATTGAGGATGGATCCAGATAAGGTGGAGGTAATCAAGAATTGGCCATCACCGAAGAATACCTTTGAGGTGAGGAGTTTTCACGGATTGGCTAGTTTCTACCGGAAATTCATCAGGAATTTTAGTGGAATTAGTGTACCGATGATGGATATAGTGAAGAAAAGACACAAGTATTTTCACTGGACAGAAGAGGCTGAGAAGATTTTTAATCTGTTGAAGAGGAAGATTATGAAACAACCAATTCTGGTGTTGTTGGATTTCCAAAAGACATTTAAGGTGAAATGCGATGCAAGTGGATTTACAATAGGGGCAGTCTTGAGTCAAGAGGACAGGCTGATAGCATACTTCAGCTAGAATCTGAATGAAGAGAAGGTGAAATAATCCATGTATGATAAGGAGTTTTATGCTATTATACAAGCATTGAAGAAATGGAGGCATTACTTGATCCTGGAAGAGTTTGTCCTATACAGTGACAATCATGCACTATAATTTGTGACTCAACAGGAAAAGTTGAATCAGAGACATGTTAAATGGGTTGAGTATATGCAAAATTTCACTTTTGTGATTAAACATATTTCTAGTACTACTAACAAAGTTGTTGATGCTTTGAGCAGGAAGTGTTTTCTATTGCAGGAGTTCAGAGTCGAAACATTGGGTTTTGATGATCTCAGGAACATGTACAGAAATGATCTATACTTTAAGGAGGCATATGAAGCAGTTGAGAATCCAATTTTTAGAGGTAGAAGCCAATGGGAAGAATAAATGATTTAGGAAGGATTATTGTTTAAAGATAATCAACTGTGTATTCCAAAATGCTCCATGAGGGAGAATTTGCTGAAGGAGAAACATAGTGGAGGATTGGTAGGGCACTTTGGTCACGACAAGACATTCACAAATTTGAATGAGTCATATTTTTGGTCGGGAATGTGAGCAGACGTCAAGAGATTTGTGGACAGATGCATAATTTGCTAGCATTCGAAGGGAAGGAAACAGAATGCAGGGTTTTATCAACCATTGCCAATACCTAAAAGGCCATGGGATGTAGTCAGCATGGATTTCATATTGGGGTTGCCAAGAACAAAAAGAGGTTTTGACTCAATCTTTGTGGTGGTGGATAGATTTTCCAAAATGGCACACTTAATTCCATGTCAGAAGACCAGTGACGCAACTCACATTGCGAATCTGTTTTTCAAAGAAGTCATTCGACTTCACGGCTTACCAAGGAGCATAGTTTCGGATCCAAACACCAAGTTCATAGGACACTTTTAGAGGACCTTATGGAAGAAGCTAGGAACTAAATTGTCATTTAGTTCGTCTTGTCATCCTCAGATGGATGGACAGACAGAAGTGGTAAACAGAAGTTGGGAGACTTCCTGAGAAGCCTGGTGACAGAACACCGCAGCCAGTGGGACAACATATTACCACAGGCAAAATTTGCGTATAATGACTCAGTTAACAGAAGCACAGGGCAGAGTCCGTTTCAGATTGTCTATGGCATGCAGCCGAGAGGAGTTTCTAAGTTGAGAGATTCATAACAGACTGTGATTAGGAGCACTAGTGCAGAAGATTTCGCAGAGGCGATGAAGGAACTTCACTGCCAGGTGAAGGAGCATTTGCAGAGTTCGAGCCAGGAATATAAGCGCAGAGAAGATCAACACAGGAGACAACTTCAATTTGAGGTTGGTGATTTGATTCTGGCACATTTGAGAAGGGAAAGGTTCTGGAGAGGAACATATAATAGGCTGAAGATGAAGAAAATCATACCATGTAAGGTCTTAAAGAAATTTGGGGTGAATGCTTACGAGATTGAATTACCCGATGGGATCGGAATTTCTCCGATATTCAATATCTTAGATTTGTACCCATATAAAGCTGAGGAAGTAGGGACAGGAAATGAGCAGCCAGTGATCCAGTGGAGAAAGCAGATGCCAGTTGCAGATAAGCCACAGATGGAGCACATACTGGACAAAAGAGTGAGCAAGAAGACTAGGCGCAAACAATTCTTTGAATATTTGGTCAAGTGGAAGGGCCATCCAGTTGAATATGCCAGCTGGGAGAACGAAGCAGATATCTATGGGCATGGACACATTGTGCGCGAGCTGATGGACAGGAGCCCATGATAATTTTCAAGCGAGGGAGTATGATGCAGGAGCATCTCAAGCGAGCTAGCGCGGAGGCAAAAGATAGCTGGACAAGCGCCCAACACAAATTTTGAAATTATCTTGAAGATAATGTGCCAATCTTAAATGAGATAATTAAGAAGGAGCCCACTTGTAAAATGTAATCATACCTTGAGCGATCCGCTCTCGTCCTTAGTAGGTAGAAGGCATTTATGATAGTTAATGCAAGTAGATAGAATTTAATTCTAGATTAGACAGTTTAGAATGAGAGAGGGAAACGGGATATAGACACCCTCATGGTGTATTGTAACATTAGTGTGAAGAGCATACAGAGATGAGAAGGGAGAACGGAAATTTGAAGACACCATGTACAGAGATTTGAATTAATAAGAAAAGAACTTTGATTCAAATTCATGGCATTGTGTTGGTTCTCCGTGTATGTATGCTAAATGTTATGCTCATGGATATTTTATTATTTCTATCATGCAATTGCTTTTATGCTATGTATGAATGATTTCTTGTTGAATGTTTGAAATCTAAGAGGAAAGGGAAAAGGAATGAGTTTCAATTGTTTCTCTATCTGAGCAAGAGTTCCTGCAAGGAGTGCAGTTGAATTGTCCGCAAGGATTGCATTGACAAAGGGTTCAGAGGTTTGTCTCTGAAATGTCAGACTAGATAGCTTTTGTTCTCATTCCCTCAGAAGCGCAGTTAGGCATAGGATCCATGCAAGGAGTGCGCAGGCTGAGTAAAGACTCAGATTTGCGAACTTGAGCCAAGTATTGAGGGATTGCTGCTGCAGGTGTGCGCAGAGTCGAAGAAGTTCAACACTTGAAAGTGTTTGAAAGTCTGTCGCAAGGAGTACGAGTAGGAGTTTTATAAAAGGATCAGAGTTGGAGAAAGCTCAAAAGGATTTGGACCTTCAAAGGAGTCGAAGGAAGGAAGGAGGCCAAGCACCTTGAAAGTTTTGAAGGAAGGCATAGTGACGAGGGACCGCAGGAGGACGAGTTCCACGGAGAGAGACACCTTGTTTAGTTTGTGCAGAGGTTCTCAGAGGAAGAACGGATGGTCAGAATTCTCTGAGGAGAAATCGCGAAGTTCCATGAACCGTTAGATCTCTCGAAAGAACAGGGGAGTTACGACGAGTATTCCCAAAGGTTCTAAGCTCACGAGGAGTAGAACCATAGATCCAAGCCACAGGAGCCATTGCATTTACCTGTGAACTTCTATTTCGAGGTTTCGCGAGTGGAAGTCCTGAAATCTTTGCAACGAGAATCACGAAATCATGAAATGTGAAGTCCCAAAGGGCTGAAAGGATTGTGTGGGACATAGAATTGGGAGGTGGATAGGTGGAACACTATCGACATGGAGTCAAACTTCGTTGACCATTTCGAGGTTTCGTGGAGTGAAGTTTTGAAATCCTTGCATCAAGATTCACGAAATCATGAAGTCCGAAGTTCTGATGAAGTAAAGGGACGTTGAAAGGTCAACCTTACAGATGCATCGGCGTTTCAAAAAATCGGGTTTTGGGAATTGAGGGAACGAGTCGCTCGACATCACGACCGCTGAAATCGTGATAAGGAGAAATCCGAAAAAGGGAGAGAAAGGGTAAGCATTGACTGTCTTCGGGTTTCGGAGGTTGAGAGATAAGACGCTTGACCATCGGATTCACGGAAGTGTGAAGTCCAATCTCTCGAAGCACAAGGGGGAATTTATCAGAGTTAATTGTGGGTGCAGATTTCCCGAAAGGGAAATAGAAGAGTCGTTTTTCGAGAGCTCTTCGGGCCATTGCGAGGGGAAAGATCCTGTGTATGTAACCTTTCGACCCGTGGGTTGGGGAGGGATGCATCATAATCCTTCTCAGCAAGCTTAGTCACATGGGACAATTCCTTTTTGTTTGCAGTGGGACTTGCAAAATCTTAGGTGTGGGGGGAATGTTGGGCCCAGGATATGGTTAATTTAATGATGATGATTAGATCCTTTTTTGCCAATATTTTATGTGTATTTTCCTATTTTGAAGAAGTACTGAAGGATTTTTGTATCAAATCTCCATAACTTACACCAGGTACGTATGATTGATGTTTTATGATGGTTTCAAGTATAATTCAACATGTTTTAATGATTCCAAGAAAATAATTCATGTTATGTGTGTCATAGGGAAAAATCGCAGGTTGTTTTTGCATCCGACACTTCGTCTGATACTCCATCTGACACTGCATCTGATACTCCATCTGGTCCTCCATTCAACACTCCGTCCTGCACTAAAAAGTGGGTGAGTTGGCAATTATCATATCGGCAACCAGTGATGAGAAAACTAGTGACATGGGTTTTCATTGTGCTCATGGACTCCAGCTACTAGGCTTCTGACAAACTGGATTGGGTTGTTATGCTAGGTGTTTATTGGCTTGCTTTGTTTCTAGAAGCCACCATTGGTTAAGACACATTTATTGTAATGTACTATTTTTAGAGGAGGTCGACCCTTCCAGTGGTCGACCTCTTAGCTTGTAAACTCTATAAATACAACAACAATGGCCAGACAAGTAGCCAAGTATAGTTAAGCTTTTTTTTTCCATTTCAATACATTTCTCTCTAAAACTGTGTAAAACTGTGTTTTTAATTTTAATGTTGAAATCGTGTTGCTTGAGCTCGTGATTCATTGTTAAGGAGTAGCCACGACCTACTAGGGGACCCACCACTGGTCTAGGTGAATATTTAGTCAATTATCTTGTGAATTCATATAGTGTAATCATCATTTCTTTTATTTCATGTACATGAGTTTTATTATGTTTATTTACTGTATAAATTGTCATTCATAAGTTTAATTGCTTCAGTTTCTTTCGCAGGTTATTATGAAGGATAGTATAATTATAATATGTCTTTTTAATTGATAGGAGAGATCTTGCAAGCTTAGATACTAACCCCTGTGTGAAATTAGATGATAGTTAGAATTTCCATATGCTGAAATAGAGTTTAAAACAGAGTTAAAATAGAGTATTCAGTTCATGGTTTCTTTGGCAAGGTTTCGATGGATGATTAGTTGTTACTTTTGAATTTAGTTTTCAAATTTCTTATCTAGTTTGCTCAGTTAGTTCTTAGTTTGCTTATCTTGTTCTATGCTGAAATAGAAATAGGATTTGATTTATGTTTTATGAGTATTTCCATATGCAATTTAAATTGTTAAAATAGGATTAGTTTAATTTACTTTATGCAATTTCCATTCTAGATCTAGGTTGCAATTTTAATTCGAAGTTTGATTATTGATTTTAGTTTTCAGTTATTAATCCTTGAGTAGTATGAATTTTCTTACACTAGCATAGAGTGTGTTTGAATTTAATAGAATAGTGTTTTCATATTGTTGATGATTAATGCATGAATTGAAGAATCACATGGATATGCAGGGTAGTTGATGTTTCTTTTATAATGGCTAAGTTCTCACTAGATTGCCTAATTCATACCTTTCACATTGCTATAGAAGTTAATTTTGAGTTTATCCCTCTTTAGTTATCATTAATTGTTAAATTCCATCGTGATATCATAAGACACCAGAGACATAACCATCAACACTATATTTGAGTTTTATTGCTTTTATAGATTAGAAGATAGTTTCCTTGCTTTTATAGATTAGAGAATAGTATTCTTGCTTTGGTATATTAAAGAATAGTTTCTTATTGTAGATTAAAGAGTAGTTGTTGATTACTTTTATTGCCATGATGCTTTGAATTTAGTAGATTAAGATTTCCTTTCATAAATTAGAAGTAATTGTGAAGTTTAATTTAAGAATAGAGTTCACTTGCTTATTAGCTTGAATAGTTGCTCATTGAGTAATTTCGATTAGTTTACTTGTTGTATAAGTTACCATAGGTTAGTTTCTTGCCTACTTACTTGCTTTAATAGGATAGTTGCTTGCTTGTTCATTTTCTTAATTGTTGTTGCTTATTGAATTTGAGTAGGTCAATTAAAGTAGTTTGTTGTTATTATTGTTCATTAGATAGATTAAATACATAGTTTTCTTTTGCTTATTTTCATGATTAAGTTAATTTGCTTTAAGTAGGGTTTCCATTTTTTTTACTAGGACAATCCATCGATCCTTTGTTCCAATGTTACTCAGGGTAAATAGTTTAAGTTTCTTACTAGGGTTTGATCATTAATAGTCTTTGTTTGAATAGATTATCCCTTCAATAGCCCATTTCCTTAGTTAGACTATAGTACCTCTAGCCTTTCTTCCTTGGCACATATAGTGCTACAACTCTAAGTTTACTTACCCCCAGTTGACAATTTAATTGAGGGATTTTAGTGTTTTTTTAGTGCATATAGAACACCCATCACATACCATGTCACTAAGGCAAATACTCATGAAACAATAAGAATATATCAAGAGACTAAAGAATGATATAATTAGTCAAGAAGAATAAAAGAAGAAGGTAGATGATGAGCTTAGCAAAATCCTTGAAGTTAATGTCAATATCAAGACCCAAATTGAAGAAGCCAAAAGGAAAGTGGAGAAGTCAAATAGGTTAATGAACAGTTCAACAATTCTTGATGAAATCTTGAGTTGTCAAAGATCACCTAATGATAAATCTGGTCTTGGATACAACAAGGAAGCAACACACTATGAAGCTAGCACTTCTAAGAATCATGAGGTAAGTCCTTCATTTTTAAAAGGTGGAAGTAAAGAAGCAAATCCTACACCTCAAAGCAAATTCAGAAGAGAGACACCTTCAAGGTGGACACTAAAGAAAAGGTATGAAAATATTTTTCATGGTCATTGTTTCTCATGTAATGAATATGGTCACAAAGATTTGGAATGCATACATTATGCAAGGAAAGATGTTGGAAGATTCAACAACATATTAAGATGTTGGATATGTAATCAAGTGGGACACATTGTTGTTCATTGTCACACCATGCGATGTTACAACTGCATTGGGTTTGGCCACAAATCTCAGGATTGTTGGAATCAAGGAGACAGTAAATGAGGAGTGCTTCATGTAACATCGAAAGAAGAGCACATGTAACTTGGAAGGAATATAGTTTTGAAAGGATGGAAGCTCAGAGTACAAGTACAAAGAAACCTGGACACTTTCAAAAGTGTATGAAGAAGAATGAACCACAAGAATAGAATGTCATCCATGAGGCAATCTCAAGCCTTACATTGTTTTAGGAATACATGGGCTCCTATGGGAAGAATTACATATATACGTGGTTTGTCTAAAGAAATGTTGCATACATACGTGAGCTGTATGTGGTGAAGTCACATACATGAGGTAAATACCTTAGAAAAGGGTGTGTACAGATGAGTTGCAGCATGGTTTGATGGTACAACATGGTTTATGTAGGGTCTGAAATGTTATGTTTCAGGTTTTCATGTTTTCATGTATGAATTTATGGTGATGATATATGGATTATATTTGGAGCATATTCTTGAGGTCTATTATGGATTCATGGTACTAACCCTAGGTTGTGGATTGAGGCATTTTTTGTTAAGGTACAATGTTGATTATGTTGAGTACTTTCTCAGTGATGTCATGTGTTGAAACAGATCTTAATTTTTTTTATCCTTAAGGCCTAGATTTTTTTTTTGTGTTTTTCGGGTTTCAGCTTTCTTAAAACAAGAGTTTCATCATTTCTAAATTCACGATACCTTTTATCAATTGTTTTTTGGATAACAAATGGAAAAAGGTTTACAAAAAAATATAAATTTTTCGACGCTTTAGGAAAATTTATTTAAAACGGGTTGTAATTTTAAATTTGCGATTTTTTAATTTAAACGTTAAAGAATTTTTGGGATTCAGGGTTTTCTGCAAACAAATGTTTGATGCAATTTGAATCACGAAACCCCGATCCCCAATTTCTCGAAACATTGGAACCTTAATTTAAAAAAATGAATTGGTTTAGTCTCTTCTAAGAAAGGTTAAAGGTTAAAATAATTATATCGCGATTTCAGGATTCACGGTTCTATGAGAGCACGTCTCCTGTCATCATGTTTCCTGAAATCCCGATTTCTGAAATCCTGAAAAAGTCTAATCTCAATGAATTAACATGCTAAAAACATTTAAATCTTAATTAAAGCATCGCGATTTCGCGATTTCGCATTTTTGGAAATCGTTTTTTCATCGACTACATACCTCTTGACATCACTATTTCTAAAACCCCAAAAATGAAGTTTTCAACTTTAAATTATGATTAACATTAATTAACCTTTTTTCTTAAAAACAAATTAATGCTAATTATTCTTACGTGTTCATTTATGTTTCGCTTACCATTAAGTAGGTTTCTCGTTTTCTTCAAAACCCGAAGGTACTTAAATACGGACATTAA
>SNQJ01S0049427.1:21034-59045 GCA_010110895.2 Picea sitchensis | reverse complement strand
TTCTTGATTAAAGCCTCGTATTTTTTTTGTAGTGTTTATTTTTTATTTTACGATTCTCGAAATTGTTACAAGTCTAGGAAACAGCCTCGAATTTATTTACATTACTGTTTTGAATTTTAAAATTGTTTTTCTTATTCTCATCTTTGGAAAATTTGAAGTAACAAATTGATTAAAATCCTTTTACAAATAAATAAAGTTTTATCATCCATGACTGTCCCAAGTAGAAGACAGCCCAACATTGAACCAGGCCTTCAGGATCAAACCGGTATTGCCTTGAATTTATTTAATACCATTTTACAAACAACAACTAACCGGGTTGAGTTAGAACGTTCATGGGCTACTATTGAGAGAGACATTAGCATCCAAGAACAACTGACGTAGGTGAGACAACAACCCCCCTAACTCACCCACTCTCAGGATCGTTCAATATCCAAGTGAGCCGAAACGGATCTTTTGATTCCCCCATGGAATCCCTGCTGAAAACCTGATCCACAGGTCCTTTCTTCACCCGCACAATTTTTCCACACTTAACCATGGTTTTCCCCAACTCAGTTTTGGGGTTCGGGGTTTCCTCCCTTCTGATGTCGAGAGCTCCTATTCCCGTGATCTCTCGAACTCCAATGAGCTCTCTTCCGGCCTTAGCCCCTCTTGGCTATGCCCTTTGGTCCATGTGACCACTCTCCATAAGACCGCAACCTTATGTCTTCCTGTCGGGGTTTTGGGTTCTAATTTCCCGATACTCTCCAATCCCCATTAGCCCTCCAGGCTAAGCTCTTAGTCCACGTGACCCTTAACTCACAAGACCGTAGCCTTGTCTTCCATCGGGGTTTCGAGGTTCATGATTCCAAAATGCACAAACACCTTGTCACCAGGATCCCCAATATCCCGATGACCCAAACGCCGATCAATGACTTCCTGTCGAGACTTTCCCCGATGGCGCTAATTTCTGCCACATGTCCTCTCTAATGGACGATCACGATTTCTTCGAGGTTTCAAGACTTATGATGTCCCAACTTTCTTGTCCTCAGGAACTTCAATTTCCCGATGCCGAATATCCTGACTCTCTCCAGATTTATGACACCTATCTCCCCAAATGGACAGCTCAGATTTGTGTCGGGGTTTCCACTATAGATTTCCCCGATCTCTTGGCCATGGGAATGTCGATATCCCGATGTGCCACAGTACCGACAGGTGCTCGATCTCTGCCATGTGTCTCCACCAACGGACGGTCCAGATCGCTCCAGTGTTTTGAGACTTGAAGTGTCTCGACTTTTTTGACCTCGTGACTCCCGATATGTCGATGGTTGGAATCCCGATGGTAACCCTTGTGCAGATCCTGTCCGATCCGATGGCTGACAGGTAATCTGCTCAAAATCTGACAGTTCAGATCCGTCCTTCTTGTGCGCTCCTCCAGAGGCTAAACTCTGTGTGCCTTCTCCCGACCCAATGACTTACAAGATTTTGTGTGAACATATGATGGTCCACAATCTCCTCCTCTGTGCGCTTCTCACCAAATCTGATGACTGACGAGATTTTCTCCAGATCTGACGGTGCAGATCATTTCTTCCCGTGCGCTTCCTTTGATGCTCTCTAGATGTGAAAACCAACGGTCCAAATCTTCTCCTGCCGATATGACAGCTGTTGTGGTCTCTTGAGCTTCCTGCGCTTAGTCCCAGACTTGGAAGAATTTCTAGTTCCCAAAGGCCTCAACCTTTGTTCTCCTTTTCCCCTGTGAGCTCCTCAACTTTAAGCCTCGCTGCGCATAATAAAACCATTGGCTCCTCCTGAGCTTTTCTTCAAATCTTTGAAGATTTGACCTCTACCTCCTGTAGAGCCTTCGCGCATACACCACGCTATCTCTCTTGAGCTTCTCAAACTCTCAGACCCCTAAGGGATTTTATATTTCTTCTCCCACAGATGGAGAATATGGATGCCCTCTTGGCTATCCTTCACTCAAGCAACCTCTTGCTGAGCCTTCTGGGTATTCAGTAACCCAACGAAGATCTCTCAGTGGATTCTTCCTCTAAGTTCCAGAACTCAAAGAGTTCTCTTCTTTGTGCCTGTTTGCACACTTACTCAATGCCCACCTGGCAGAGTTTCCTCTCACAGAACGTTCAGCAGTTCTATCTTCTTCTGTGAACCCTTTGCACCTTCTCAATGCCCACCTGGCAGAGCTTCTTAGAATCCTCAGTGATTTTGTTTCTTTTGAACTCACAACAGAGTTCCTTCCTCTGTGCACTCCTTGCACTGGCTCAATTCCCACCTGGTAGAGCTTCACAGAACTCCTAAGAGATTCTGTCCGAACTCACAACAGAGTTCCTCCAACTGCACCTTGTGCCTGTGCTCAGTGCCCACTTGGCAGAGCTCTATAGAATGCACCGCAGAATTCTGTCTGCAACTGTGTCTCTCATACACAGGCTTGCCTCCAAGGTATTCAGAAACCTTGAGGTCTTCTCCTGAGTTGTTGACTCCAGTTCCTGTGCCACAACACGTCTCTATATGAACCCACAATATTCAAAAATGCACCTTTGTGCACGGCTATCAGAACCAACAACATTCTATCACACCCTCCTGGTGTGAAGCCTCAAAGACCTTCAACCCTGGAAATCAAGAACTCTTGTAAATGCCTAACATACATACATTCATAGCATAAAATGGAACACACACAGACATCCATTCAACACAAAATACATGCAGGAAAAACTTCTCTGTTATATTAAATGGAAAACGCCTATAATTACAAGGTGTTCTCAAGCTCTCTCTATCTCTTCTCTTCTGCTCTCTACTCGTAGATTCTCTACTCAACTACCACTACTACAAAATGAGATATGGAAATCTCTTTTACCTGAGGGGGCTCTTCGAGCGCTTCCCTCCAACCTACCTACCCTATTCAATTGCATTGAATGGGCTGTCTAGTCCAGAATCTGGATCTAGATCTCATCCATACAAACATTTAAGGCCAATCTTATCTATAGCCTACACAAAGGCACGACTTCCCAGCTCAACGACTTAAACATTTAAGTTACATTGAATTCAGATTTAAATAAGGCTGCACCTCTCTCTTAGGGTGCGATTTGAATTCGCTGGCGTGGATGGATGGCTGGCTGACATGGAGAGATGCTCCTACATCAAACTCCTCAGCTGCAAAATCATGAGCTTCCCCTCTCAGTTGTTGTAAATCCTCTTGGATCCCAAACAAATATCTGGAGCTTCCCATCTGCTCCATTCTGCTGCTGTTGTTTCTTCTGCGCTGTTGCTGCTGCTTCCTTCTTCCTGTTCAGCCTCTCCTTGCTGACAGTTTCTGCTGATCTCAACATTAACCTTCTGATATCCTCGATCATTGCATCTAGCTACTCCAGTGGCTGGTCCTATTTTTGCAGTCTCCTTAGCTGCAAAAATTTTCTGCAATTGGGTAGATCATCATGATCTCCCATGCCTTCTTCTTCATCTTCATTTGTGGCCTCAAGTTTCCACTCTGCTGCAGACCTCTGCTCTACAGTCTCTTCCTGACTGACTTTCTGTTCAGTCACCTTCTCTTACAGCTCAACTTCTGTCAGTTCTTTTGCTGGTCTTCGATTGTTTAGCCATTCCTCCAGCATCTCCAGCTCCATATCCCATGGAGTGATAAATCTTCCTGCTCACTTTTTGGCTTCCTTTGCTGCTAGCTTCAGTGCTACAGCTTCTTTCTTTTCATCTCCCTGGCTGAAATCATTGAGCCATTCCTCAGAATGCTCCTTCTCTTCTTCGTCTGCTTGTGCTTGTGCTTGGGCAGTCTCAAACACCTGCTCCAATTCCTCTTCCTTCCTGACAGTCATCGTCAACTGTGACTGTTCTTTTGTTGTTGCTGCACCTGCAACACAAATTTATGCCTCCTCCTGGGCAAATGGTAAGAATACTTGAATTCCCCCAATCATTAGAAGATCCCCCAGATCCTCCTCCTCAGTCAGCTCCTCGGGCTGATTCCAACTCATCTACTCATCCCTTCCCACCTAGCAATATGGGATGCTTCCACTACCCTCCTGGAAGTCCATGGAATCAACTAATTCCATCTCTGTTTCCTTGCCCACCTGGCAAACTAGAAACCTTTTGCTGCCCTCCTGGCAGTCTGTGAGATCCCACAGTGACCTCAATCCATTTCCCTCCTAGAAATGTGAAATTCCTCGGCTGTCCTCATGACAGTCTCTGAGATCCCGCAGTGATCTCATCTCATTGCCCTCCTGGAAATTGGGAATTTCTTCTCTGCCCTCCTAGGAGTTCTTGAGATCCTCAAATGATCCCATTTCAAATTCTTCATCAAGAAAGTTTCCAGTTTCTGGTTTGCATACCTGAACCACCTTCTTATCCTACCACAGCTTCAATTCGAGCTCATCTATTTTTGCCATTATTTCAGCGAGCTCTCTATCCATCCCTGCATGCTTTTCTGCCTTGCTCTTCTTCCCAGCATGCCTATGGCCTTCAGTAGCCATCTTGCTGTCTCTGTTTTCCTTCCTAGCAAACCTGCTGCTGTCACTCTGCACTAAGAGTTCTACCAGCCTCATTCTTACAGTCTCCCTGACTTCTTATGGACTATTGCCTACCTGCAAAAAAATCCTTACAGAGTCTTCAGCGCTCTGTCTCCTTCTACATTCTCTCCTCTGCTTGAAATATACAAACAGAGTTATGGCTCTGATACCACTTGACGTGTATCAGAGTGCTCTTTTATCTCCTTCTGCCTCCTCCTGCCTAAAATATACAAGTAAGAAATATGCTCTGATACCACTTGATGCATATCAGAGTGCTCTTTACCTCTTCCTGCCTCTTCTTTCCTGAAATATATAGACAAGAAACAAGCTCTGATACCACTTGGTGCATATCAGAGTGATCTTTACCTCTTCCTGCCTCTTCTTGCCTGAAATATACAGACAAGAAACAAGCTCTGATACCACTTGACACAGGCGAGAGAGCAACCCCCCTAACTCACCCGCTCTCAGGATCGTTCAATATCCAAGTGAGCCGAAGTGGCTCTTTCGATTCCCCCATGGAATCCCTGCTAAAAACCCAATCCACAGGTCCTTTCTTCACACGCATAGTTTGTCCACACTTAACCATGGTTTTCCCCGACTCAGTTTCGGGGTTCGGGGTTTCCTCCCTTCTGATGTCGAGAGCTCCTGTTCTCGCGATCTCTCAAACTCTGATGAGCTCTCTTCTGGCCTTAACCTCTCTTGGCTATGCCCTTTGGTCCATCTGACCGCTCTCCATAAGACCGCAGCCTTATGTTTTCCTGTCGGGGTTTTGGGTTCTAATTTCCCGATACTCTCCAATCCCCGTTATCCCTCCAGGCTAAGCTCTTAGTCCACGTGACCCTTAACTTACAAGACCGCAGACTTGTCTCCCATCGAGGCTTCAATATTTTCAATGCCACAATGCATTGGCCTACGAGATTCCTGATGCTTGAATCCAGACTCCCCACTATACTAACAGCTGGCCCACACAATGGCGCTCCCCACTTATCTGGTATGCTGACAGCTGGCTCCCACTTATCGGGGTTTCAGGGTTTGTGATTCCAAAATGCACAAACACCTTGTCACCAGGATCCTCAATATCCCGATGACCCAAATTTCGATCAATGACTTCCTATCAGGACTTTCCCCGATGGCGTTGATTTCTTCCATGTGTCTTCTTTGATGGACGATCACTATTTCTCAGGGGTTTCAAGACTTATGATGTCCCAACTTTCTTGTCCTCAGGAACTCCGATTTCTCGATGCCGAATATCCCGACTCTCTCTAGATTTATGGCACCTGTATCCCCAAATGGACGACTCAGATTTGTGTCGGGGTTTCCACTATAGATTTTCCCGATCTCTTGTCCATGGGAATGTTGATATCCCGATGTGCCAAAGTACCGACGGGCGCTTGATCTCCGCCACGTGTCTCCACCAATGGACGGTCCAAATCGCTCTGGTGTTTCGAGACTTGAAGTGTCTCAACTTTCTTGACCTCGTGACTCTCGATATGTCGATGGCTGGAATCCCGATGGTAACCCTCATGCAGCTCCTGTCCGATCCGACGGCTGATGGGTAATCTGCTCAAAATCTGATGGTTCAGATCCATCCTTCTTGTGCGCTCCTCCAGAGGCTAAACTCTACGCACCTTCTCCCGACCCAACGACTTATGGGATTTTGTGTGAAGATTCGATGGTCCACAATCTCCTCCTCTGTGCGCTTCTCACCAAATCTGACGGCTGATGAGATTTTTCTCTAGATCTGACGGTGCAGATCGTTTCTTCCCGTGCACTTTCTCTGGTGCTCTCTGGACGTGAAAACCAATGGTCCAGATCTTCTCCTACCGATCTGACGGCTGCTGTGCTCTCCTAAGATTCCTGTGCTTAGTCCCAGAATTGGAATAATTTCCAGTTCCCAAAGGCCTCAACCTTTGTTCTCCTTTTCCCCTGTGAGCTCCTCAGCTTTAAGCCTCGCTGTGCATAATAAAACTGCTGGCTCCTCCTGAGATTTTCTTCAAATATTTGAAGATTTGACCTCTACCTCCTGTAGAGCCTTCGCAGATACACCATGATGTCTCTCTTGAGCTTCTCAAATGCTCATACCCCTAAGGGATTTTATCTTTCTTCTCCCACAGATGGAGAATATGGACGCCCTCTTGGCTATCCTTCACTCAAGCAACCTCTTGCTGAGCCTTCTGGGTATTCAGTAACCTAGCGAAGATCTCTCAGTGGATTCTTCCTCTAAGTTCCAGAACTCAAAGAGTTCTCTTCTTTGTGCCTATCTGCACACTTACTCAATGCCCACCTGGCAGAATTTCCTCTCACAGAACGTTCAACAGTTTTGTCTTTTTCTGTGCACCCTTTGCACCTGCTCAATGCCCACCTGGCAGAGCTTCTCAGAATCCTCAGTGATTCTGTTTCTTTTGAACTCACAACATAGTTCCTTCCTCTGTGCACTCCTTGCACTAGCTCAATGCCCACCTGGCAGAGCTTCACAGAACTCCTAAGAGCTTCTGTCTAAACTCACAACAGAGTTCCTCCAACTACACCTTGTGCCTGTGCTCAATGCCCACTTGGAAGAGCTCTATAGAATTCACCGTAGAATTATGTCTGCAACTGCGTCTCTCATACACAGCCTTGCCTCCAAGGTATTCAAAAACCTTGAGGTCTTCTCCTAAGTTGTTGACTCCAGTTCCTGTGTCGTAGCACATCTCTGTCTAAACCCGCAGTATTTAGAAATGCACCTCTGTGCACGGCTATCAGAACCTGCAGCGTTTTGTCACACCCTCTTGGTGTGAAGCCTCAAAGACCTTCAACCCTGGAAATCAAGAACTCCTGCAAATGCCTAACATGCATACATTCACAGCATAAAATGGAATACACACAGACATCCATTCAACACAGAATACATGCAGGAAAAACTACTCTGTTATATTAAATGGCAAATGCCTGTAATTACAAGGTGTTCTTGAGCTCTCTCTGTCTCTTCTCTTCTGCTCTCTACTCGCAGATTCTCTACTCAACTACCACTACTAAAAAATGAGATATGAAAATCTCTTTTACCTGAGGGGGCTCTTCGAGCGCTTCCCTCCAACCTACCTACCCTATTCAATTGCATTGAATGGGTTGTCTAGTCAAGAATTTGGATCTAGATCTCATCCATACAAACATTTAAGGCCAATCTTATCTACAGCCTGCACAAAGGCACAGATTCCCAGATCAACAGCTTAAACATTTAAGTTACATTGAATTCAGATTTAAATGAGGCTGCGCCTCTCTCTTAGCGTGTGATTTGAATTTGCTGGCGTGGCTGGTTGGCTGGCTGATGTGGAGAGATGCTCCTGCATCAACAACAGGAAGCAAGACAGAGACAATTGAGAAACTGATTCTACTTTAATCTTCCTTTTGATTTCTTATTCCCAAATCATTCCTTTAACTTATTTATGGATGCCTTGACGGTATACTTTATATCCTTAAAGTATAAACTCAGGAACAACATCATGGAAATTTGTTTATGCGATGTATCATGATGATGTGATGCTAGCTAGAGATATATCATTGATCTATTAAGGGACACTCTTGGTACATATTTAGAGGTACTATTGTTTCATTATATTTTATGTAGTAAATGTTTCAAGGAAGATTTATTATAGTACCTGGTTGGTACATATGTGAGCTCCATTGACATATCTTTTGATGTATTGTTAGAGGCACTTGCTAGTTGGAATATGCAAGATGAGGCATAGGTGTATGAATATCTATATTGTGGTTCATCTTGTTGAAGTGTTTGGTGCATGATTGATGCAGTGGATTGATGGTATATGGTACAAGATTGATGCTTGATGGTTGAGATAAATTTATTGACATATGGGTTGTGGAATTTGATAGAGGCATATCATGAGTGATATGACATGGTTGGAATGTTGTATGGTTGATGATGTTATTGATGATATTGATACACATTTGGAACATGGTTAATACACTTTAGTGATGATATCTTATGATATATTATATGGTGTTGATGTACATCGTTGATGTACATGGTTGATGTGCATGATTGGCACATGGTATGGCACAAGATGTACATTGTTGATGGTTTGTTCATGATTCACTATTAATTGTGGACATATAATTTTCTTCATGAGTTAGTATGTATGATTGGCATACACTTGATGGAACTAGTTATATGGTTGATGTATGAACAGGTCCAAGGATCATTGTTCTCTTGATGCAGTTGAGGAGTTGATCAGTGTTCCAGTTAGAGCATAATCATTTGCAATAGAAGCAGACTAGAGTGGGAGCATATTGTTCATCTTGCAAAGAAGATAGGGAGATACATATCCATAGGGGGGGGTTATTCTTCTTCCAATGATTGGTTGCAGAGACATGATTGTAGGAGGATAGATGATTTGCATCCATATCATCAACATTGCATCAGAGTGATTTCCCTTGTCAAATGGAAAGATATTCATCAAATGCAGGGAGAGAAACCCATAGGACCATGCAGCTAGGGGGAGAAGCTCAATGAAGGTTCATTTAGGGGGAGACACCACAAAGAGATATACCCTTTAACATTGATGTCAAAGGGGGAGAGATAGTCACATTGATGTGGTGAGATTGATGAGGAGTAATGATCACAGAGGGAGCATGAGCATTTCCATGTATTAGTGTTTCCAACAATGATTGGTATTGACATCAATGTTTGTGTTTCCATCAATGACAAAGGGGGAGATTCTTGTACTATGTTTTCATTGATGTCAAGGGATCAATGTCAAAGAGATTGATGTCAATTATTGTCATTGTGATGTAGTGATGTGTTTGTATCATTGATATATTGATTATTGGGTATATGGTCATTGATGTAATTGTTGTCAAAGTGTTGATGTCAAGTGGTTTCATAATGATGTGTTTATATTAAAGGGAGTTGTATCATTGATTTCATTTCATGGTTGATAGGAAGAACTAAATGAATAAACTGCAAAGTGATCCACTTATGGTGAAAACCCTAGCGAGAATAAGCTCTTGGATAAAGTTCTCAAATTGGTCCCCTTATGGTGAAAGACCTCACAGGAAGATTCTTTGTGAAGTCCAAATGGTTAGGTGGTTGAGTAGCTGAGCAGTGTGGTTAGGGAACCCATGTTTGATTGAGGAATAATGTAATCAATATCAGTGAATTTTCAGGAGAAAATATTCCATATGGATAGTATATGTCATGTCATTTTTGGTGATATGTGGAATGTTACATAACTCCTCACGGTGAGAGATTTATATCCATGTGAAGTTGGAGAACCCTGATGAGTTATATAGAATCCCCTAGAAGGTCAAAGAAGTCAAATTATTCTACAATCTCCTAGAAGAATTTGACCAATCAAAGTGGTTAGTCATGGGTTAAGTGGTTGCAACAAGAAAAAAATTAAAAATAAATTAGTTGCAACTAGAAGTGGAGATTTCCCTATTTGTGGATAAAGTGGTTCTGAGTGGACAAAGTGGTTAGAAGTGGATTAGCTTCAAAAGAAGGAAGTTGGTTAGAAGAAAAAACCTAGAGGAAACTACTTGGAGAAGTATAAATAAGAGAGCAAGGGTGTCTTATGTGTGGGAATCTTTCTGAGCATGTTGAAGATACATTTGTGAGAGTTTATTTGGGAAGGTATTATTGAGAGATCAAATTCGTGGCAACAAATTCGCGACAGAAAAATTGCACCAAGAAAATCACAACAGAATAGCGGTAGAAACATTCTAACAACAAAATTATGATAGCGAAATTGCAGTAGCCAAATCGCGAAAGAAAAATCGCAACAGTAGAACCGTGACAATATAATTGCAGCAGGAAAACTACGATAGTAGAATCACGAAAACAAAACTGCGGAAGTAGATGTGGCAGCTGCAGAAAGTTGGCAATTCGGTAACCAAATTAGATTTGCATATTGGAATTGTTCCAAATGTTGTATGTTATGGTATAGGTCTTGATGATTGCTACATGATTAAAGTTATGGTTTTGGCACATGGTGTTGTGTAAGGGTTTATGGTATTTGGTTTATGGAGAGTATGGTGTATTTCTAGAGGTATATTGATGCTTAACTTGGTGATATTGTGCATATGGTTGAGAGTTGACTTGATGATTGATCTTTGTGAGTAGATAAAATTTGACTGATGAGATTGATGAGACAGGTTGAGGTGACAGGTTGTTGTGATAGGTTATATTGTGCATAGTTTATGCACTTATCTTGGTATTGATTGTTGGTACATTTTGATATATTTATTTATGTCTACAAGATGGGTCTTGTACTTGAGGGTTGGATTCTTCACATCTTGTTTGGTGTTGAGATATGCAGGCTGGGTATTTCAATTGAGAGTTGGTGATCTCTTTGAGTTGGTGTTGATAAGACCTGAGATTGTAGTCTCTTGTAACATATAATACACAAAGATTAAACAGATATCTGGTGCTCTTTGTGTTCAAGGATAAATTCGTGAGTGCGGACACAGACCAATCTCCTCAGATCCACCTGGATCTGGAACAAACCGTGACAGAATACTACTCTTTCCCTAGTTCTAAAGTATTGAATGGAACAAACCGCGATTTAATACTACTCTTCCTCTAGTTCTAAAGTATTGAATGGACAAGAGAAGAAGGATAATGTACTTACTTTATGAAAGCTCCTTATCTCACATGACATCCTCGGCTCATACGATGCCTTAAGGTCAGTCTAATCACAAATAAATACAAACCAATCACAGAACAAAGAGATTACTATTCAAAACTCTAGACTATACATGATCATGAATCATGTAATAAGATGATATCACCGTTATGGGAAAGGGACATATTCATGTATTATATTAACTGAAAGAAAAGAAATACAACCTGAGCCTTGATGTCGTAGATCTCCTTTCAACGGCTTCTAGCTTTGACACACACACATTTGCTCATCATGCATGAAGAATCTCCACTACTTATGATAACCTGGTGGCTGTCT
This sequence comes from Picea sitchensis, assembly GCA_010110895.2. Classification (NCBI taxonomy): domain Eukaryota; kingdom Viridiplantae; phylum Streptophyta; class Pinopsida; order Pinales; family Pinaceae; genus Picea; species Picea sitchensis. The sequence continues at coordinate 47,590 of SNQJ01S0049427.1, read as the reverse complement.
CTATTTGCTGCAACATCAATTCTCCATACAATAGTTCACCAATTCTCCAATATCTTACTCTTGCTAATTTTCTACTTGTTCTTCTTAACCCTTTCCATGAATCATCTCTTCAATATATAGGAAAGGATTGTTTAGTTACTTGGATAGAATGTAATCCCAAGATATCTGGAGATTCATTAATTTGCCAACCATTCGAACTCCAACTCATCCTTCTAGAAGATTCCTTCTAGAAGGATCGAGAACTTATCCGTTTTATCTCTTAAGAAACATTTCCGCACCCTGACCATTAACACAGAGCGGAAAGTCTGCAGTCAGACTGAATGCAGCCTGCGGAAATCAAGTATTTCCGCAGGGCAATATATATGCAGCCTGCGTACTATCTTCAAAAGTGTGATTTTGAGAAGTTGATAAGTGTAACTTTCTTCATGAAAATGATCTTAATGAAGAGTCAGATCTTCTATCACCATGTCATTATCATGTCATCATCTCGATAACCAAAAATGTGGATAACACTTTGTGTTCATTATTTTGATGGTTCAAAGTTATTTATTGTTGATGTATGTTGTTGAGATATGTTTACATGAAAGAAAAAGTGTGAATGGAAGTAATGAGTAAATGGTGATTGCAAAATAAATTTTTGTAAGAAGTGTAAAAATAGCCTCAGACTGATTCACCATCCCCCCCACACCAGTGTGGTTGGTGTGTCCAACATAGGGTGTACATGTGGATCCAACCAAGATCCAATCCATCCATAATTGGTCGGCCCTGTAGACAATAACTGATCTTCACAGCTTCTTGGTTCTCTCCAACTTCTACCAATAGTTTGTGTTGGGGTTATCTCATATAGCTTGGGTCCTAAGATAGGTGACCAATGGTGGAACAAAGGCCAAGTTTGTGTGGGATTCGTCCCAACAGAGAGAATTCTAGGATTTGAAATTCCACCTATTCTTAGCACCAATATTTATTCTTCTAGGCCTGCAAAAACCATTTGAGATTGAGACAGATACTTTAGATTATGCTATCAGTGGAGTCCTCACTCAGCATGGGAATCTAATAGGCTATCGTAGTGAAACACTATCTAATATTGTTGGAAGATACCTCATCTACGACAAAGAGATATACTACATTGTGAAGGAATGTAAACAATGGAAGCATTACATTCTAGGGAATGAAATAATCATCTGCATTTATCATAGGCCTCTACAATTCATGTAGATAGAAGAAAAGTTACAAAATTACCACCATAAAAAGTGGCCCATGTACCTACATCAATTCCACTTGAACATCAAGTATAAGAAGGAAAGCACCAACCATTTCACAGATTGCCTCATTCGACCCCCAATTGTGGTGTTAACCACAATTCTTAACTCCTATGGGCATGAGACATCTGGGTGGCCACAATTATACAATAATCACTCTGACTTTGTTGTTTCCTATTAGACATTGAGCAAAAGAAAAATAGGTCCAAAATTTCATCTCTAGGATAGATTTTTATTCCATCTAATCCATCTATATGTTCCTTCAAGTGAGTATGTAAAGTTGATCTAGGAATCTCATTAAAACTGACTATCATGGAATTTTGGTGTAGACAAAACAATGGAAGTACTGCAAAAACATTGATATTGGAAAAAGATTCGACAAGATGTCCTAAAGTACATCATATCCTACATTGTCTATGCCATTGGGAAGTCTGACATCAAGAAAAAAGGGCTATACACTCCTATTCCTACTCTAGATAGGCCTTGGGAGTCCATCTCCATAGATTACATGTCTATTTTTCCTTCAACCAAGTATGCGGATAACTGTGTCTTCGTGGTTATTGATCAATTCTATAAGATCACATTTTTGGCACCCTGTAAGAAGAGCATCATAGTTGAGGCCACCACCAAGATATTTTTTGAATATGTTTGGGTTCATTTTGGGATCCCATGAACCATTATCGCGTATCGATATAGTAGGTTCTTGAGTACTTTTTGGTCTAGCCTATGGTCGATGATGGACACCAAGATGACCAAATAGACTTCCTTCCACCCATAGACTGATGGAGAAATAGAGGTAGTCAAAAAGATGATTTTCCATATCCTGAGGATGTACAATTCCAAAAATCCATGCACATGGGATGAAAACCTTATATTCAACATATCTACAACAAATCCCTCCACATCTCTATTGGCCACATGCCTTTTCAGGTGTGCTTGGGGTTCCAACCATTGGCCCCCATTGATATAAATCTACCCATTGCAGCTGCACAGGAAGATTCCTCCCATGCTAAGACCCAGGTTGATCGAGAAACTAAATTTTTTGAGCGAATCCAACACATCCAAAAACAAGTTCATGATATTTTGTATAAAGTCAATGCCAAGTACAAACAACACCATGATCAACATCGGGTACCACACAAGTTTCAAATGAGAGATAAGGTAAGGTTACATTTGCAGAAAGAGCACCTCATAGGACCCCATCTAAAGCTACACCCACTCTGATGTGTTCCTTACACAATCACGAAGTCTGTGGGTGAGAATGATTTTGAATTAAGTATTCCTCCTTTCCTTGGATTGCACTCGGTATTTAATGTGGAACTGCTTTGACCATATTTTACACCTCTCCTGGACACTTTAGATGCGATCGAGAACTTATCCCCTACATAAATTAATCTTTAATGCATTGAACAGGTGGATGTTTATTTTATCATGGAAAAAAATATGAAGGGAACTCGCCAACAGAAAATCCATCTCTATGGGGTCGTCAAAGCAGGGCAGTCTCTTCATCAGGGCAAGTGGCTCACCATGAGTCATATTCAATAGATGTTTACCCATATGATGGAGGGAATTGACACAATGGAGACAATTTCTTCATAAGGGGGGAGGAATTATCCAATTAGACATCGGTGGTCTCCCACCTATTCCATTGGCTCAAATTACAATTTCCATCTTAGCGATTTTTCTACATTTTTTTGGGTCCCAAATTTCTGGGATCGTTTTGAGGCCCTAAATGATGTTTTTTTGACTTAAAAGTGCCCAATCGTTCATTTTTGGGATGTATTGGGCTGTTCCAAATGTTTACTCCTCAACTATACCTTTCTGTCGGGGTACCGTGCACCCCAAACATAGATCATATGAAAACATTGCACCCTCGGGAAGTTCACATATCAACTATCCATTGGGGCCCACAAACCTTTTGGCATTTCATCTTTCAGGGTTAGGGTTTTGGATGTTTAGGATTTTCTCATTTATGATTAATGTTAAAAAATTTATTTGGATATTCATTGTAATAAACTTCTTGAAAATGGGTATAGGTGACACGTCTCTCTTCAGAGATAAGATACCACCATTCTATGTAGCTTGTGTGCTTTGCATTTTACAGTTTTTTGTATTCCAGATAATCATTAATAGAATATGAGTTTTACTATATTACGATGTTCCTTTCAATATCTCTATGTATCTCCTTGTTATATCTCTATTATATTTCTTCCTTCATGTCCTTCTCAAAATAATCCAGATCAAGAAAGGGCATTTGTGATCACATTGTCCTTCCCCTTTTTGTATATTATTTCAAAATCAATTCCTTTCATTTTTTCTACCCATTTTTGTTTCTCTTATAATGAAAATATTTTCTCCAAAAAATACTTTAGGCTATCATGGTCTATCCTCACTTTAAAATATCTTTAGATGACATATTGTCACCATTTGTTTATTGCATGTAAAGTTGTTTCCATTTATGTCTCATATGTATATTTAACCAAGTATTCTCCCTTTAATTTTTTAGTTTCAAAAGCCAATGGTATCCCTTATTGCATCAACACTTCTCCAATTCCTTTTCCAAATGCATCAAATTCAACTATGAATGTTTTACCAAAATCAAGTGTTTCCAATACTGGTGTAGAAGACATGGTATCTTTTAAGAGTTAGAATGCCAAGGTAGCCTCTTCATTCCATACAAATTAATTTTTCTTCAAGACAAATGTGAGTGGACCTACAATGCATTCATAATTCTTAACAAATTTCCAATAATATCCTGTAAGACCCAAAAATCCTCTAAGACTCTTTATGTTCTTAGGAACAATCCATCTTTTAATATCTTGGATCTTTTGATGGTCCACCTTAACCCCTTCCCTTGAAACAATATGACCCAAACACTTCACTTATTTTTTCCCAAAAGAACATTTTGATCTCATTAAATCCAAATGATTGTTCTCACGCATTTGTGGGACTTTATCCACATGTTTACTATGGTCTTCCCATGATTGTCTATAGATAAGTATATCATCAAAGAAAACCAACACAAACTATCTAAGATGGGGTCGAAATTTTTTGTTCATAAGGATTTGAAAAGTAGAATAAGCATTAGTCAACCCAAAATCCATGAACAAGAACTCATAGTGCCCATCATGAGTTCTAAAAGCTATTTTGGGAATGTTTTATTTTCTTAATCTGATATAGTCGTATCCTGATTTAAGATCTATCTTTGTAAAATAAGCCACTCCATGAAGCTCATCTAACAGCTCATCAATATTTAGAATAGGGAATTTATCCTTTATGGTGATTTTTTTTATTGCATGTAAAATTGTTTTCATTTATTTTTCATATGTATATTTAAACAAGTATTTTCCCTTTTATTGTTTACTTTCATAATCCAATGGTCTCCCTTCTTGCATCAATATTTCTCCAATTCCTTGTCTAGATGCATCACATTTGACTATGAATGTTTTACCAAAATCAAGTGTTGCCAATACTAGTGTAGAAGACATCGCATCTTTTAAGAGTGAGAATGCCAAGGTATTCTCTTCATTCCATACAGATGAATTTTTATTCAAGAGAGATGTGAGTGGGCTTGAAATGCATGCATAATTCTTAACAAATTTCAAATAATATCATGTAAGAACCACAATTCTTCTAAGACTCTTGATGTACTTAGGAATAGGACATTTTGTAATATCTTGGATCTTTTGATGGTCCACCTTAACCCCTTCCCTTGAAACAATATTACCCAAATATTCCACTTCTAGTTTCCCAAAAGAACATTTGGATCTCGTTACATACAAATGACTTTTCTCAAGAATTTGTAGGACTTTATCCACATATTTACTATGGTCTTCCCATTATTTTCTATACATAAGTATGTCATCAAAGAAAAACAAAACAAATTGTCTAAGATGGGGTCATTTTTTTTTTCATGAGGCTTTGAAAAGTAGAATGAAGATTAGTCACCCCAAAAGCCATGACCAAGAACACATAGTGCCCATCATGAGTTCTAAATATTTTTGGGAATGTCTTCTTTTCTTAATATGATTTGGTGGTATCCTAATTTAAGACCTATCTTTGTAAAATAGTCCACTCCATGAATCTTATATAATATCTCATCAATATTTGGAATAGGGAATTTATCCCTTATGGTGTTTTGTTTAGATCTCTAAAATTAGGACATATTCTCCAATAATTATCCTCTTTTTCCACCATCGCTACTAGAGCTAAAAATGAAATCTGGCTTGGTCTAATGATACCTTAATCTAGCATGTGTTGTACCATTTTATCAATCTCCCCATTTTGTTGATGAGGATATCTATAAGGCCTTTTATTAGGAGGATTATTTCCAAGTATTAGTTCAATTTGATATTCATGATCCGTAGATGGATGTAGCCCTTTAGGAATTTCTTAGAAGACCCTATAGTGATTTTCCAAGGTGCATTTCAATTCCTATGGAGTATTTTCATATTCCTTCTTTAATTCCATAGACAATCATCTATCCACAAATCCCCTACTCCCTTTTTTTTAGGATATTTTCCATTCTATGAGAGCTGATGACCTGAGAAGGTGTGGACTTTAACCCTTTGAATTCGTATTGAATTCCTTGCAATTAAAATCTCAATGATTACTTCTTTATAATTTGTAGAAATTGTACCTAATGTTCTCAACCATTGAATTCACAGAACAACATCTATAGCTCCAATGGGAATGGCATACACAATTATTTCTAAGTTATATTCTCCCATACTAAGTTTAATGTTGTGGCATTTTCCTCCATAATCAATACTACCTCCATTAGCAACCAAAACTTGAAAAATTGTCATTGAATACACAAAACAATTGAGGCTCTATGCTAATATTTTATCAATGAAGTTATGGGTATTCCTTGATTCAATAAGCACTATGATCCTTTTCTTATTAATGTATCATGCAATCTTAAGGGTTTAAGCTATTGACAAACATGTCAACGCATGAACATATATTTCACACCTCTCACTATTGTTAGGAATTTATAAATGTTTTCCATGCTCTTTTAATTTCACAATTTCTTCCTCATCCCTTTGTATAGATGCCTACATTTCCTCTTCATCATTATTGTTCAAGGTGAACAATTTTGTTTCTTGACATTTACACCATTTTGACCATTTTTTATTACAACCAAACCATACTTATTTTCATTTTCTTTCTTCCATTTCCTTTGGTGATATTTGATTAGGTTGAGGTAGGGTTTCCCTATCAGGCCCAAATCAATCTATGATTCCTGCATATGTTCTAGTGGTAGACTTGTGTTTAGCTATATTCTTGTCTTGAATATGATTGGTAAATTGCATAGAATCCATAATTGCTTTAGTATGTTTTAAGAAAAGATCATGTTTAATGTCTTCCTATAATCTACCCATGTAAGCTTCCAACAAATGTTCATCACTTATGTTATCCACCCTTGTGGATAACACCTAAAATTCTGAATTATAATCTTCAATATCACCCAAGTGCTTGACTTTTTTCAATTGACTAAAGTAGTATTGTTCTAAAACGTTTCCATATTTTGCTTCTAAGTGTCTTGTAAATAAACTCCAAGTATAATGATAATAATGGTGCTTCCTTTTGAGTACCCATTGATAGAAGTGATAGTGTTTTATCTCAAAGTATAAGGTTTCTAAGGAAATCCTTTTCTTATCATCCATAATATTATGCAATTCAAAGTACTACTCTATTTGGTTCACCCATGTAAAGACTTATGTTCCATCAAAATTATTTAATTCAACCTTGGGAAAGTTGAAAACCTTAAGAACCCATCCATAATTAACTCCACTATTAGAGTTAAACCCCCTTGAAAAATGCTTATGATTGGAAGTTTTTTCATCATCAATACTACATTTATTTTCATGATTCATTTCGGTTACACATCATTTTTAGAAACCCTTCCATCTATGATTTGTATGATAGTTGACATGGAATTTTACAGTTATTCCATCATTTTATCCATCTTCTTTTCCATTTGATCCCTATTTTCATCCATCTTCTTTTCCATCTGTGTGCTATTTTCATTCATATTTTTTTCCAACTATTCCATTTGGTGAAAAATATATTCTCTTTCTTATTTAGTAATGGTTGATCTCTCTATGGGTTTATTTGGTGAAGTAAATTTTGGAGCACCCTTTGGAGCGATGTGAAAAAATAATAATTCTCTACGTTTTCCTCTTTATCCCAAATTTGAATCATTGAAAATGTATCTTCCAATCAAAAGTTACGCCAATTTCACGTTACGTACCTTTCAAACCCTGATTTGGAGAATGTCTACATGGCTTACCTTTGTCATGATAAATCTTTGAAAATTTATCAACTCTTGTAATTCTGAAATTTTGTCGTGCTATACTCTGATATGACTTCTTAAACTCAAAATTTCACAATATGAAACTTCCCTAAAACAATGTTATAGTAAAAATGCCAAAATGACTTGTTTAAGACTAATTTCGAAACTATTCAAAAACCCTAACTTACACAAGATATATCTCATAAATTATAATGAGTAAAAATATATTTTTTTTCATAATTCACTATGTATCCTCAGGAGTATGAAAATTTTAGAGTCTTAAATTTCACCGAAAAATGTTATAGTGAAAATTTCACAATGACTCTTTTAAAAATGATTTCATTATTAGTCACAAACCATATATTCCATATACGATCCGGATTATTTTGAGAACGACATGAAGAAAAAAATATAACCGATATATAACAAGGACATACACAAAGATAATGCAGAGAACAAAGAAATATAGTGAAAACCAACTTCTATTAATGAACAAGAGAGAACAAAATTGTAGAACGCAAACTGGCAGAATGGGGTAGCCTATCTCTGAAAGGAAAGAGATGTTGGCTATGCTTCATTTGCAACAAGATTTACATCACACTCCATTGCATTCTTAAAGGAAATACTTCACATCAATTATATATGAGAGAGTGAGAGGAGAACAATTCCCATGATGCATGTGGGATAAATTGGACTAAGTTTATAAAATTCCATAGGCATGTAAAACACTAGGAATTCCCAGGAGGTCACCCTTACCAATACAACTCTAGCTTGAGCACACTTAACTATAGAGTTCTAATGGGATCCGGTGCATTAATGCTATGTTGTGTTCATGTACATAATACCACTAGGAAATCATTGCATGATGTCTGTAATTAACAAATGAAGATGACATTACATTCCATTCCCCATCAAAAGGGTAAATATCATGGTTTATCAAAATCACAGGCTCAAAATGGTGATTCAGTGGAAAACGTGGATGGCCACCAATATCCATCTAGATCATTCCTCCCCTTGTAGGAAGAAATGGTCCCCATTGCATCAAGTTACCTTGGAGATAGGGAGACTTCTGCTAAATATGAAGCTCGGTGCATTCCTTACCTTGTTGAGGAAGTTGTCCTTCTTAGCTTGTTGAAGGTTGTCATGAACCTGTTGATGGAGGGGTTGGATCCATTCAACCAATATAGCTACATGATCTACTTGAGTGTGGGGGGAATCTGTCGGTGAAGATGCAATGTGAAGAGTATGAAGGGTTATGTTATAACATTGTTTAACTGGGCAGTGTGGAGGCACCATCGTAGGTTGAGAAAGAACATCTTAGCACTCTTCTACAATATTGTTGATCTTCTTTTGCTGGATAGAAATGTCTTGGGATGAGGTTGTAGTGGTTACAGTGTCATTTTTTTCACCTTATGATCGGATTGTGAAAACGCTAAAATTTGTAGTATGAGAGATTACTTTGTGGCATTTTTTTGGTGGGACAATAGTTGGAACTACCTCTGGTATCCTATATAACTGACCCCCTAGAGTAACAATGATGCCACAGGGTCAAGACTCATAAACAACATGACACCTCCACATATATGGTTTTTCTAATAGAACATCACATACTTCCAGTGGGGTAACATCATATAATACCTCATCCTTGAAGAGCTTGATGTTGTAGGATAGGCGACACTATTGGTAGACACGAAGATCTTCACCCTGGAAAGTCACCCGGTGTTGTATGGTTGCGGGTGTGGTGTTGTTGGAAAATTCAACTTCTTGAAAACCTCTGTTGATATGATGTTCTTTTGTCTTCCTCTATCAACAATAAAATGAAGTAAAGTCCCCTTCACCCACATATCTGAATCAAAGAGTCGCTCCCCCTCCTCAAAATCCTCTTCTAGTTGGATTGTTGCAGTTACAACAGTAGCAATGGGTTCTTCTTCAATGATCTATCCCCTTTTATTATTTTTTGAATCAGGATCCAAGTCAAGGTTAGGCTCTTAGTCTTTGAGATTGGCCACCAATGATTGTATTGAGCGACATTCAACAGTGTTGTTCCAAGGGTTGTTGTGGAACTCACAACACTTTCCAGTGTCTTTCTTAGACTTCTCGTTACCCTTCTTTGTCTGCATCTAGGACTATATCTCTTGAAGTTATACTTTCTTTCTCTATCCTTCATTATGTGAGTTAGAGTTTCCTTTTCCATGCTTTTCCCACTTACTTTGTTTCTTGAATTTATGCTCAGTTTTGACTGCATATCGATAAGCAAATCCCTAGGAGGAGATGTCCAAGAAATCCATCTCTAGTTGGATGTACCTATGTAGACCACTACTGTACTTCAAAACCAGGTGTCACTCGGAGTATTTGATACCCAAATTTGAGTGCAAGGTATGAAATATGTTGATTTACTCCAACACCTTCTGGTATCTTCTCTAACATAGAGTTGTCCATTTCATGTATTGGTCATCATAGTTTCCAACAGGGTAGAACTCCTCCTTTAGGGAATCTACAAAGGCCGCCCATGTGGGTTATCTCCCAAATAGTGTAGATTCATTCATGGTGTACCTCTCCCAGTAACCTTCCCAGCAAGATCTAACACAGGGACAGGATTTAAGGAGCCTGAAGGTGATATTTTCACTGTTGAATTCTTTTTGGACAGGGTAATAACCTTCTAGAAAATTCAACCATTTTTCTAGAGCATCTGCATCTATGTGGCCTTCAAATAAGGGTATATAAAAATTGACTTGTACCTTGAAGGGTGTCGCACTTGCGAAATGGCTTAGTATCGAAGATGCCTCAGCCGCTACCATCAATATGCTTTGAAGGATCTGAGCAAAGTTGTCCATCATCTAGTTCCTTTGTCACACAAGGGGTTCCTCGAGCAATGTCTTGAAATGATCTCCTTCTTTTTCATCTATCTTTTCTTTCATCATGGGAGGTCACTTGGGATGGAGAGAGAATTTGTCCTCAAGTGAAACTATCTCAATACCCAACTCGCTATACCTTGACCTCATCGGGTACCTTCTCTGAGAAACAACATGGATCAGCCCTCTTTGATACCATTGATCCAGATTATTTTGAGAATGACATGAAGAAAAAAATATAACCGATATATAACAAGGAAATACATAGAGATAATGAGAAGAACACAAAAATATAGTGAAAACAAACTTCTATTAATGGACAAGAGAGAAAAAAACTATAGAACACAAATTGACAGAATGGGGTAGCCTATCTCTGAAAGGAAGAAGATGTTGTCTACGCTTCATTTGCAACAAGATTTACATCACACTCCATTGCATGTTTAAAGGGAATCCTTCACCTCAATTATATATGAGAGAGTGAGAAGAGAAAAATTCCCATGATGCATGTGGGATAAATTGGACTAAGTTTATAAAATTTCATAGGCATGTAAAACACTAGGAATTCCTGGGAGGTCACCCATCCCAATACTACTCTAGCCTGAGTGTGCTTAACTGTAGAGTTCTAATGGGATCTGGTGCATTAACGCTATGTTATATGCATGGACATAAGATAACTAGGAAATCATTACATGATGTTTGTAATTAAAAAATGAAGATGACATTACATTCCATTCCCCATAAAAAGTGTAAATATCATGGTTTATCCGAACCATAGGCTCCAAATAATGATTCAGTGGAAAAGGTGGATGGCCACCGAGATCCATTTGGATCAATATACTATGTATCTAAATCTATAGATAAATGAAACCTAAAATTTTGACCACTTATACTCTGATACGTTTCCTATGTCTCCACAAAATTTCATTATTTGAAGCTTCCCAGGCAAAGAGTTATAGCAAAAATTTCAATATGATTTGTTTAAAATTGATTCCATGATTAGTCACAAACCCTATCTTAAATAGGCTATATCTACCAAAGTATAATGACCCAGAACTTGAAATGTTTACTAGAGATACTGTGATATGTCTTCTAAGTATTTTCCAAATTTCATTATCTAAAGTGTCCCAAAAAATGTTATAGTGAGAATTCCCATATGTCTTGCTTGAAGTAGAAAAACCCTAGGATTGATGCTTTGATACCAAATGTTATGACCCAAAATTCAAAAAATAACAAATGAATAATACACTTTGAGAGAGAAACATCCTTTTACAATATATGCAATGCACAAGACAAGAAGACATGCTTATACAAATGATTATAGTTATTATAAATAAGGGATAAATTAATCATGATGTAACCTACCACTAAGATGTCCCAATCATAATTGATAAACTGATTATAAATGAATGTTAGGGCCTTAGGGGATTTAACAGTTCTATTCTCTTATATATTTTTTGTGTTTTATAAAATAAAAGAAGATGGAACAATAGCCTTATCAACTTAAAGGATGATATTTATTTCTAAAGATATGAATAAAGTATTTGGGTGTTAAGATATTCCCACCCAGGGAAAGTTCCTTCAATCATATTCCCTTTCTAACTCAAGTCAAAAAACGTAGTCATGAATGTGATCAAGCATGCTCCAATGGATCCAAATAGTTACTTTAACAACTAAGTATAAAATATTTCCAAAGTTTGATATAAGAGAATATATGAACTACTTTCTACTCTCAATATCAACCATAACTAACTCTCTTTTCTTTTGATAAAAAGGAACAAAGTAAGGAAATGTCAAAGAAAGACTCAAGTTTATGCTTAATGTTGAAATTTGAACATACCTTCTGAATAAATTGTGGAAAATAAAAAAATGAATTAAAAAATTATCAACATCAAAAGGATGCTAACTAATTGAAATAAAAACTAAATTAAAACTAAAATAAAGTTCAAAAGAATTAAAGAAAAATAAAAACTAAGTATATATAATCAATTCCCCTTTTGAAAAAATAAAGTGAAGTATTTTTTTAAGATCTATCCATTCATAGGAAGAAACTCTAGATCAACCTCCAATCTTTGTTATAGCATCCCCAACCACCCCAGTGTTGGGCTATGCCATGTGAAATAATTTTCGAACTGTATATGAATTTAAAGCATACAAATACTATGCAAATACAAAGTTTTTTACAAAATAATAATGGAAATACACATGCAACATACACATGAAAAACACATAAGAACAAATGAATAAATAAAGTTGCAGCATGTAATTTAACACACAATTGACACTTATATTTGACAGAAATACCACCAACTGCATCCAGACCTTCCACATTCCTCCCACCCTTAGACCTCGCTGCTAAGAACTCTTAGCAGTAGGTCACCCTTGAGCTGAGAATAAACTCCACCCGGGGAAAGGAATTCTTATCCAGGTTGATGTATCTCAGGAACACAGGAAAAACTATCTCATAGGTGCCAACTCAAACTGATAGCCTTCAATCCCTCATTCCCCATATGACTGTCCCACCGGAGGAACTGTGCCCCTTCTCTGCTCAACAATCCTTCGGCTACCCCATTTTCTTTCTAGGGCTTCAACAACAGGACAGATAGGAAATCTCAGATCCCTATAGCAATATTTTTTCACCTTAGGGAAACAATTCCCAACAATTCTCCCACCCAGAGGGAATTTATCACGGGCTTGACAACCACCTCTTCAATATCCCATGGGCCTGACAACCCGCATCTTTAGTCCAAATCTTGAGCCTATGGCCTATGCTGACGAACATACCTAAAGTACACAACTTCATGGGTTTAGTGGGATATTATCAATAGTTCATCGAAAGTTTTTCAAAGATAGAAAATCTAATTACGAAGTTCTAGAAGAAAAACAAGTTGGTATGGATCGAGAAATGCATGGAAGAATTTTGAAGGCTCAAGGATTTGTTGATGAAAACACCGATATTAAAAGTCAATGACATGGACGAGGAGTTCTTGGTATGCACAAATGCATCTAAGGAAGGATTAGGCAGAGTCTTGATGTAATACGGTCGAGTGATCACTTACATCTCGAGAAAATTAAGAAATCATGAGGAGAACTAAAAGACACACGATTTTGAGTTATTAGCCATTGTGTATGCCTTGAGAATGTGGAGACACTACCTGGTTGGATGGAAATTTGAACTAAAAACAAACCACTATGGTTTGCAACACATTTTTAGGAAAAGTGTCTTCAATGCGCGATAAAGGCATTGGTCAGAACTGCTTAATGAGTACGATTTTGAGATTACCTACATAAAAGGAACAGTGAACAGTGTGGTAGATGCGTTGAGTTAGAGACCACACATATTTTTGGTGATACCTCTTTAGAAGAATCTATGTGAAAGGATTCTAACTATACAACACGACGATGACTGGTATAAGGAGGTTCAGGAATTTATCGGACAAGACACCATGTTGGTACCAAAATTTGAGGGATTTACTGTGGACAATGATGGATTATTGAGATATAATAATTGGATTTACGTAACTCCTAGAGACAAGTTGAGAATTTTGATCTTAAGCGAAGCTCATAGAGTAGTGTAAATGGCTAATCCAGGAGTCACAAAGATGAGGGTAGCCCTTAAACCCTTATTCTTCTGGAAAGGAATGAAGGCGGACATAGTCAACTATGTGGCGAGATGTCTAGAATGTCACAATGTGAAGGTTGAACATAGACATCCGACAAGATCACTACAGACACATGTTATTCCATAATCGAAATGGCAAGTCATTTTGATGGACTTCATTGTTGGATTTCCATTGACAAAAAGGAGGCACTACTCAATTTTCATGGTAGTTGACACTCTGATGAAGAGTGCACATTTTATCCCTGTGCATACGACATATCAGGTGCCAAACATAGCTAGAGTTTTTATCAACAAGATAGTGAGACTGCATGGCATGATAGATGGGTAGATAGAAAGAATGAACCAAATCTTGGAGGATATGTTGTGTATGTATGTGATGGACCAACATAAGCATTGGGAAGAGTTCTTGTCACTAGTAGAGTTTGCATACAACAACAACTCTCAAAGCACCATTAAGATGGCATCGTTTGAGTTTCTTTACGGGTGACCTTGTCGGATTCCTTTGAGTTGGGATCGGCTTGAGGATAGGGTCCTAATAGGACCAAAAGTGATCCAAGAAATGGAAGAGAAAATGAAAACGATAAGAGAAAGGATCAAGGAAGCACATGATCGACATAAGAGTTATGTCGATGTGCATCACGTTGACTGTAGTTATGAAGTTGGGAATCGAGTCTTCTTGCCGGTCAAACCACACAAGAGTTTGATCAAGTTTGTAAATGGTGCTAAAATCTCTCCTAGGTTCATGGGACCTTTGGAGGTTGTGGAAAGGAAAGGGTCTATGGCCTATCGACTAGCCTTTCCTGATTCTTTGAGGTGTATGCAATATGTTTTGAGATATTATGTTAGCGATCCTACATATGTGATTGACATGACTTATTTGTAGGTATCGGACGAGGGTGCGCTCATGACGAAGCCAATCCGCATTTTGTACCATCACTTTTGACAACTATGACATCGAACAGTCTATTAGGTCAAGATCCAATGGGAAAATTATATTACATAGTCAACTATTTGGGAGGACGCATATGATATGTGCCAATGGTTTCCATTTTTTTTTGACATCTAGACATTTAGATCTTGTCATATACTTTATTTTCTGCACTTATATACTGTGAAACTTTGGGATGAAGTTTAAAACAAGAGAGGGTGTATGTAACATCCCACTCTTGTGCACACATGATTTGACTTATTCTTTGAGGACACTTGCGTGTAAGTGATCCGGTTCATTATATGATTGTATGCTTGGCTTATGGATTCTGATGATGATGTTTATGGATTATGATGTTATGTTATTTGATTATCTATGTATAGACATGTGCTATTGACGGGTTCTCTTGAGTTTGCAGGACATTGACAGATTGGGGATTCCAATGGAATCGGTGGACCTCCTTGGACTCCGAATCAAGTCAAGGAGTGGACTGTATATGGTTTGGGTATTTCTCTTTTTGCATATGTGACATATGAGCAAGTATATTATGATGTTGTTATGGATCGTTGACGTGTTTCATTGATGGATGCAGGTTGACGATTTCTTACTAATCATAATCACATTAGGAATAAAGGGTACATGCACAATAACCAGAGATATTGAGGGAGAGGTGTGGCAACATCCCTGCAACACCCTACTATGACTCTTGACCTGGCTTGAATTGTAGGTTAACGATTACCTAGTTCGAGAGATCCATGATGTCATGAGGGAAGAATGAGACAGTCGCTCACGAAGATTCTAAGGGGATGGAAATAAGGCAGGGTCCTTATTCCTTAGAGGCCCTTATTCTCCTAGAAGGTCACCTAATGGAGTATTGACTCCAAGGGTTGGACAACTACCAAAATCATTCAAAGGAGAGTGGAACCCTTGGAGCACAAAGTGCATCTTGAAGGGACCGTCGCATAAATCAAACATGAACAAAGGAAAGTGGCACCCTTGGAGCATGTAGTGTGTCTTGAAGGTCATGTATCATAAATAAAACATGAATAAAGGCAAGTGGTACCCTTGGAGCACATATTGAGTGCTGAAGGGCATGTCGCAATTTTTAGAATAGGTGATTCAATGAACCTATATGCCTAGAAAACAATATTTTATTTTGACATGGTAAGCCTTAAAATAAATGTTAAATAAGTAAATTTTATTAGTTATAAATTTCCCTTAAAAAAAATGCTAAGACTAGTTGAAATTTAAGCCTAGGTCTAAATAGGGTGACACAGACCCCAACCCTCGAGCCAACATTCGCACAGGATCATTTCAATTCTCCTCTGAGTCGGATTGAATCTTCAATTTCCCTTCTGGAAATTCTCACACACACACGAGTGTATCCACAGGTCCTTTCTGAAAAACCCTTCCTGTCCAGCTTAACTCCAGGCGCGAGCCTTACACTTCCATACGACCATGACTTTGTCCTTGCGCAAATTCCTTTCGCAACTCACGTGTTCGTGGGTAGAAGACCCTCAACTTTTCTTCACCAAATGTCGATACCTGAGATGAGATGGGATATGGCTCCTCCTTGTTAGCACCCTCCACATGTGACTTCCGGCTAGAACTAATCACTAACCTCACTCGTAACTTGCAAGTTTGCAAGTTGAAGGGTTGACCCTCCAGGCCCTTCTTTTACGAAACTCTGAGACATGAAAGTCAGAGAAGATTTGACTCCTTCAACACTTCTCGTGGCTCACAACTTCGCGAGTTGGTTTTTTGAGCCTTTGTGCTCCTTTCTTATGAGAACCTGAAGCATGAGAAGTCAACAGGGTGTTGACTCCATCCTAGGCGATGAGTGTCCACCTGTCAACCATGCAGTCCCCACTTGATGGATGCACCACGTGTTTGCCCGAGACCTCGACCCTCGGTCCTTCACGACTTCTGTAGTTGAAACTAATTTCTCCCAACCTCCAAAACCCCGATATGCGATATAGCGAAGAGGTTCTGATCCAATGGTTGTTCCTACTTCTCGCTACTCGAGAGTTTGTGCAACCAAAGGATTTGTTATGCCCTCCGAACTCACGAACCCTGAGTTCGAAAGAATGATACAATGGCCCAAACTGACCACGATTGATGGTATTCATTGATTCTTAACACTAGAGTGGTGGGTTCATCCAACTCCTAACCACCCTGCAACTTTAATGGATCCTACGGTCCCCGCAACTTCGCGAGTTCTCCACGGAGAATTCTGACCGTTCGATTCCTTCCTCTAAATCTCTGGCCCAAATTGACTTGGTGTTCTTTATTTGGGACTTAACTTATGCGTGATGATTTCACTTCCTATTTTCCTTTGAAGTATTTCAATCTCTGTCCTCCTTTGAAGTGTTCAAAGGTGTTATCCCTCCTGAACTTTCACTTGCAAACTCAAGCCTCTAAAAGGGTTCCTTCTTGCACTACTTGCTGCAAACTTTCAAATACTCCAGGATATTTGATCTTTCAACTCTGTGTACACTTGGCAATAGTAGTCCTTCCCCTTTCAACCTTAGTTGATAAGTTCTAAGGCCTCAACTAGCCTATGCACACCTTGCACGGTTTTTGTGCTTCACCACCACTTCTACTGGAATGAGAACAATGATATCCCTCCTGAGCTTTCTGAGATAAAACTCAAAACCCTTGTCAATGCACACCTTGTGGACGTTTCACTGCACTCCTTGTAGGAACTCTCTCAGGAAGAGAAACAATTGAAAGTCATTCTCCTTCTCTCTCAGACTTCATATACTTAACATGAAATCACACATTCAACACATCATTGAAACAAATGCATAAACAGAGAGAATAAAACAACTGTAAACATACCATTTAACAAAGGTAAATGGTAAACATCATAACACCATGAAAGTTGAGTCAAAGCTTCATATATTAACTCAATCTCTTCTGTACATGGGTTCTTCTCTAAAGATCTCTGCTACAACTCTTAATGTAGATAATGTTACAAAAGATACAATAATACAAGAGTGAGGGTGTCTATATCTGTTTTCCCTCCTACACTTCTAAACTGTCTAATCTCTTAATTCCAATCTACCTACTTTACATTAAACAGACTTAAATGACTATTACATCTGATAGATGAGAGTAATCTCTCCAGATCTATTCCGATCTTCAAAACATAAATGCGAGTACACTCCTCCTAACTATTACATTAATTCTTTTGGTTTCAAAATTCAAAATGGTCTTCATAAAAATGTGCCCCTTTTCTTCATCCACGCGTCCAGCTGTTTCTTTGGCTATGCGCATGCCTTGGCTTTGTTCGATGCTCCTGCATCATACTCCCTCACTTGAAAGTTTTCATGAAATCCTATTCATGAGATTTTGCACAGTTTGTCGATGCTTCTGAATTATTGCTTCATCCTCCCAACTGGCATCTTCAACTGGATGTCCCTTCCATTTGACCAAGTATTAAAAATAGTCTTTTCTCCTGGTCTTTTTGCTAACCCTCTTAGCAATTATACTTTCCATTTGCGGCTTTTCAGTTAGAGGAATTTGTTTGGTCCATCAAATTTCTTCCTGCTCATCTTCCGCTCCTACTTCTTCAGCTCTATAAGGGTACAAATCCGCAACATTGAATATCGGTGAGATTCTGACTCCATCGGGTAATTCAATCTCATATGCGTTTGCCCCAAATTTCTTTATGACCTTGCACGATCCAATCTTTTTCATCTTCAATTTATTATACGTTCCTCTTGGGAACCTTTCCTTCCTCAGATGTGAAAGAATCAGATCACCAACTTCAAATTGAAGTTCTTGCCTGTGTTGATCTTCTCTGTGCTTATATTCTTGAATTAAACTCTGCAATTTCTCTTTAACTAGGCTGTGAAGCTCCTTCATTGCTTCTGCAAAGCCCTCTGCACTAGCACTTTTGAATTCAGTTTGTTCCACATCTTTCAATTCAGAAACTCCCCTTGTATTCATTCCATATACAATTGGGAATGGAATCTGCACTGTGCTTCTATTGAGTGAATCATTGTAAGCGAATTATGCCTATGGCAGAATGTGATCCCACTGGCTGTGGTGTTCAGTGACTAAGATCCTCAACAAATCTCCCAAGATCCTATTTATGACCTCTGTCTGTCCATCCATCTGAGGATGATACACTGAGATGAAAGACAAACTTATCCCCAACTTCTTCCATAAGGCCCTCTAGAAATGTCCAACGAACTTGGTATCCCGAACAGACACGATACTCCTTAGCAAGCCGTGAAGTCTAACGACCTCTTTGAAAAACAGGTTCGCAATATGAGTTGCGTCGCTGGTTTTCTGGCATGGTATGAAATGTGCCATCTTTGAGAATCTGTTGACTACCACAAAGATCAAATCACATACTCTTTGTGTCCTTGGCAGTCCCAATATGAAATCCATGCTCACTACATCCCACGACCTTTCAGGTATGGGTAATGGTTGATATAACCTTGTGTTCTGCCTTTTCCCTTTTGTGTCCTGACAAATTCTGCATCTGTCCACAACTTTATTAACGTCTGTCCTCATCCTTGGCCAAAAATATGAGCCATTCAACTTTGAGAATGTCTTATCATGACCGAAGTGTCTGGTCAATCCTCCACTATGTTTTTCCTTCAACAGATTCTCCCTCATGGAGCGTTTTGGACTACATAGCTGATTTCCCCTGAACAATAATCCATCCTGGATCATGTATTCAGTCCATTGGCTTCTATCCCTGAGAATTGGATTCTCAAATGCCCCATATGCTTACTTTAAATATGGATCATCTCTGTACATTTCTTTGAGGTTATCAAAACCCAAAGTCTTGAGTCTGAATTCCTGCATAAGAAAACATTTCCTGCTCAAAGCATTAGCAACTTTGTTAGCAATTCCAAAAATATTCTTAATTACAAAAGTAAAATTCTGCATGAATTCAAACCATTTAGCATGCTTTTGGTTCAACTTCTTTTATTGAGTCACGAATTGTAAGGTGTGGTTATCACTATACAAAACAAACTCCTTGGGAACCAAATAGTGTCTCCATTTCTTCAATGCCTATATGACTGCATATAATTCTTTGTCATATGTGGAGTACTTGATCTTCGCTTCATTCAGTTTTTCACTGAAGTATGTGATCGGCCTGTCGTCTTGTCTCAAGACCGCTCCAATTGCAAATCCACTCACGTCACACTTGACCTGGAATGTCTTGCTGAAATCTGGCAAAACCAGAATGGGTTGTTCTGTGATCTTTTTATTCAACAGATCGAAGCTCTTCTCTGTTTCTTTTGTCCAATGAAAAGACTTATGTCTTTTCTTCACCGTATCCATCATTGGTGCACTAATTCCACTAAAGTTTCGGATGAATCTCATGTAGAAACTTGCCAAACCATGGAAGCTTCGAACTTCAAACACGTTCTTCAGTGATGGCCAATTCTTAATCACCTCTATCTTTCTCGGATCCATCTTCAACTCATTTGCAGAGATAACAAAACCCAAATAAATGAGTTATGTCCTCATAAATGATGATTTCTTCACATTAATCAGAAATTTCTCTTGCTGTAATATTCTCATCACTGCAGCTAAATGCTTTAAGTGCTCTACTTCTGTTTTGCTAAAAATTAATATATAATCAAGATATACAATGACGCATTTCCCAATGAAATCCTTCATGACTTCGTTCATAAATCTCATGAAAGTACTGGGTGATTTGTTAATCCAAATGGCATGACAATACATTCATATATCCCCTCATTCGTCGTGAATGTTGTCTTCCATTCATCACCTTCTCTCATTCGAATCTGATGATACCCGCTTTTCAAATCAATCTTTGAAAAAACTCTTGTTCCACTCAAGAAATCCATCAAGTCGTCCATCCTTGGAAATGGAAACCTGTATCTGATGGTAATCCTATTGATTTCCCTTGAGTCTGTACACATTCTCCATCCTCCATATTTCTTTGGGCTAAGCACTATGGGAAAAACACATGGACTCAATCTCTCCCAAATCAATCCTTTGTCCATTAAGTCCTGAACCTGTCTCTTAACTTCTTCATTTTTCTGCAGCGTCAACCTATACGCTGCTTTGTTTGGTAAACTAGATCCAGGTATAAGATCAATATGATGGATTATAGTCCTGATAGGTGGCAACGAACAAGGTATCTTGTCCACTACTATATCAGCAAACTCTTCCAGCAACTCCTGGATTTCTTCTGGTAAATCATCTATCCTCGTACTGGTCAAAACAATTTTGGGCTTCCTGACCACAATAAATTTTGTGTCTTCCTTCTTCTTAACCTCATTAAGAAGTTCCTTCCCACTCATGAGAAGTAAAACATTTCTCATTTTTGTTTTCACCTCTTGGTTTTTAATCGGCAACAACATGTGAGTCCTACCATTTTTCTCCAGGGTGTATGTGTTCTTTTTCCCATCATGAACTACATTTCTGTCATATTTCCATGGTCTACCCAGCAATAGATGACACACATCCATGGGAATGACATCACATAATATTTCAAATTTATATCCTCCTATCTTAAATTCAACTAAACATTGTTTAGTGACATTTATCTGATGTCATTTTTGTAGCCAATAAACTTTGTATGGGCTTGGATGTACAATAGTCTCCAGCTCCAGATTTTCTGCCATCTCTGTAGATACGAGATTGTTTGTGCTACCGCTGTCCACTATGACCTTGCATACTCTATCCTTAGTTTTGCAAGCAGTCCGAAACAAACTGTTTCTTTGGGTTGGGTTCTCTAGTTCCTTCTCTGGTTTCAAGAGAACTTTCCTCATCATCAAGGATCTTTCACCATCATCGTCTTCTGCCTCAACATTCCATCCTTGAGCTTTGGCAATGTGAGTTTCACCACCATATTTTTTCCTATCTGGACACTCATAGGATTTATGTCCAATTTTTCCATAGACAAATCATTTCACTTCATCACCTCTGCCTCTTCCTCTTCCTCTAGCTTGAGGAAAAATATTTCTATCAGCATACTACCTTCCCTGTGAGCTTCCTCCCCTCTCAGGTTGAGTTTGAGGTTTCTTCCCTTCTTCTTTAGGTTTCTGAGTTCTATCTTGGGAAATTGTTTTGCCTCTAGCTTGACTTCTACCCTGACCTCTTTGACCTTGCTTCCGGCTTAGCTTCTCTTCAGCTTTCAGATCCATCTGATAAGAATCTTCCACAGTCTGAATGGTCATCATGCTCATCTCATCTTGAATGTCATATCACAGACCATTCATGTACCTGGAAACCTTGTTATCATCGCTTTCCTAATGACCTGCTCTGATGTTTATCCTATAGAACTCTTCAATGTATTCTTTCACTGACATCAACTTCTGTCTCAAATTCTGCATCCTCCAAAACAGAGTGATTTGGTAATCCTTGGGAAATTTGGCTTTCATCTTTGCAACCATTCTATCCCAGCTTTTGATTTTCTGCTTTCCCTTGCAGCGTCTATCAACCTACAGTTCATCCCACCATAGTGTTGCATGCCCTTTAAGTCTAGTGACGACATGTTTGACTTTCTTTTCTTCCTCGACATCCTCATAGTCAAAGTATTTGTCTAGAGCTATAATCCGGTCTAGAAGCTCTTCAACTTCTAAGTTTCCCTCATACATGGGAATCTCCATCTTTGCTCTGGCAACTATCCTTGCAACAGCCCTGAATAGGCGTTCATACACAACATCTTCGACCGCAACTTCTTCTCCTTCGTGTCCAACTTCATTTTCACTTTCATCTTCACTGATATCCCCAGTGTCAACTGTGTGCCTTCATTTTGTTTCCATGGCATCAAGCCTAGCACGTAATTCGCACATTTCTCTCTCCACTACTGGGTTAGGCATTGGCCTATCTCTTCTTCTCGACGACATGGCTAAGAGATTTTCTCTTTTCTCTCTGCTACAAAAAGCAAAGAATTTGTTCTGTGCTCTAATACCAAACTTGACACAGACCCCAACCCTCGGGCCAAGATCCACACAGGATCATTCCAATTCTCCTCTGAGTCGGATTGACTCTTCAATTTCCCTTCTGGAAATTCTCACACAGACAAGAGTGTATCCATAGGTCCTTTCTGAAAAACCTGTCCTATCCAACTTAACTCCAGGCGCGAGCCTTACACTTCCATACAACCACGACCTGGTCCTTGCGCAAACGCCTTTCACAACTCGCGTGTTCACAGGTAGAAGACCCTCGACTTTTCTTCACCAAACACTGATACCAAAGATGTGATGGGATATGGATCCTCTTTGTTAGCACCCTCCATGCGTGACTGTCGGCTAGAGCTAAGCACTAACATCACTCACAACTTGCAAGTTCATGAGTTGAAGGGTTGACCCCTCCGGGCCCTTCTTTTACGAAACTCTGAGATGCAAAAGTCAGAGAAGATTTGACTCCTTCAGCACTTCTCGTGGCTCGCAAATTTGTGAGTTGGTTTGTTGAGCCTTTGTGCTCCTTTCTTATGAGAACCCGAAGCACGAGAAGTCAACAGGGTGTTGACTCCCTCCCAGGTGACGTGTGTCCACCTGTCAACCACATAGTCCCCACTTGATGGACATGCCACGTGTTCGCCTGAGACTTCGACCCTCGGTCCTTCATGACTTCTGTAGTCGAAATTGATTTCTCCCAACCTACAAAACCCCGATACGTGATATAACGAAGAGGTTCTGATCTGACGGTTGTTCCTACTTCTTGCTACTCGGGAGTTTGCGCAACCAAAGGATTTGGTCTACCCTCCGAACTCACAAACTCTCACTTTGAAAGAATGATCCAATGGCCCAAACTGACCACGACTGACGGTCTTCATTGATTCTTGACACTAGATTTGTTGGTTCATCCAAATCCTAACCACCCTGCATCTTTATTAGATCCTATGGTCCCCGCAACTTCGTGAGTTCTCAACGAAGAATTCTGACTGTTTGATTCCTTCCTCTGAATCTCTGGCCCAAATTGACTCGGTGTTCTTTCTCTGGGACTTAACATTTGCATGATGATTTCACTTCCTATCTTCCTTTGAATTATTTCGATATTCGTCCTCCTTTGAAGTGTTCAAAGGTGTTATCCCTCCTGAACTTTCACTTGCAAACTCAAGCCTCCAAAAGGGTTCCTGCTCACACTCCTTGTAGCAAACTTTCAAATTGTTGGCACTTCAAGAGAGTCCATCCCATTAGGGGGAGTCTTGTATTGATTGCATATCTGATACCTCCTAAAAATACTACAACAACTCAGGGGGAGCGTGTTTTCTTTAACATTGATGTCAAAGGGGGAGAAAATAACAGGTACGGGTGCAGGTATCGGTGCCTTTGTTGCCATCAATGCCAAAGGGGGAGATTGTTGGCATGTTTTATAGGCAATGTATGCTTGTCATTGATGGCAAGTACAACAACGATGATGGCTTGAGTACAGGAAGGATGTGCCAGGAGGGCACTAGAAGTCTTTTGGGAATACGCTGCAGAGCAAGATCGACAAGATCAGAGTATGCAACGATGGATCTCATTGAAGATTTCCCGATGAACGCCAGATTTGAGCCCGAGGTCTGACTGGCACTAGATCCAGGAGAACCTACTCGCTCTTTAATGAGAAAGTTGAAATGCAAAACCTCGAAAAATCACCTCAACAAACACTCTATTTCAAAGTTTCGATTACCGGGAGATGGAGAAGTCAAGAGTTGAGACTCTCCAACACAGGAGTCTCAAAGTCACGAAATGCGAAACCCTGAAAACCCGAAAAAAGGTGCATCACTCGGAGTGTTGGATACCGGGAGTTCGATTACTGGGAGATGGAAACGAGAAAGAATCTCATCATAAGGAGTCCCGAAGTCGAGAAATGATAAAGACTCCATACCAGAGTTTTAGATACTGGGAGTAGGAGGAGTCAAGAGTAAAGACTCTTCATCAGAGGAGTCGCGAAATCGCGAAACCCAAAGTCACGAAATGTCACAGACAAGCTCTTTTTCAGAGTTTCAGGCACCGCGACATGGAGAGTCAAGAAACTTTACCACAGGAATACCAAAATGCCGATTCGTCGAAATGAGAAACGCTAGAGTACCAGACTATTGATCTGACTCCATTTCGGAGTTTCGGATATCGAGAGTTGAAGTGTCGAAACACTTCACCATAGGAGTATTGAAATGCCGAAACGCGAAATTGTGAAATGCAACTTTTGAATAAGGCTATGGTCACAGCCATTGGTCACATCGGCGAGAGACAGAGGAAAGAGCTAGACAAACCAAGCTCCAGTTCGGGGATCACGACATGGAGTGTTGAGACACTTGATCACATGAATGCCAAACTACCAAAAAGCCGAAATGAAAAACATGGTTAGGCTCAGCTAGAGGTCACAACCTTTGGTCACATCGGTGAAATATGTGGGAAGGAGTTAGTGAAGACAAGCTCCTTTTTGGAGTTTCGGGGGTCAAGAAATTTAGAATACTAAAATCCTCGACCACGGTGATCCCGAAATGCCAAAGAGAGGAATGATGAAATGAATGCAAGACTAATGAAATTCATCCAACGGTGCAGATGAATTTGAATCAAATCGGAGGGCTACTATTGCACGTCACAGTGTAACTGCCAAAAACCACTAATGGTTTCTGCCAGAGGACTCGAAGACACTTCGGGGTGATTGACAGAGGAGGTGAATAATATCAAGGCATCTACAAGTAGAACACTGACTGTTCATGGAGGTGATTGACAGCGGGATGAGCATTGGAGCCTGTAATTGCAACAGAGTAGTTGATCTCAACTATAATAGAAGATGAAGAATCTTAACTACTGGTGATGCGAAGTAATTTTGATTATGACACCCAGTGATGATGGACACATGGAATTAACAAACAGAGAATAAGAAGAGTTGCCATGATGAACAGGTAGAGCACTTGACATGTAGAGCATGCAGAACCATTGGACACAGGGCATGCACAAGAAGGACAGAGAGAATAAGAATGTGGAAAAAAGAAGAGATCAATGTGGTTGTGGTGGTGTGATATGAATGTGTGAAGAAGGAGGTGGAGTGCAGCAGTTGAAATGGATAGAAGACAAATGGTGCATTGAATGGGAATGGCACAGAAAGCACAAGAGGCAGAAGAATAGAAAAGGGAAATGGATGCATGCAGGAAGATAGTGAGGAAGATAGAGCAGCGAAATCTTGCAGAACAATGATGAGACTGGTAAGTTTTTGTTGAACACTATATCACTGTAATAAGTTTCAGTAATTCATATTCATAAACCAAGGTGGTAGGGAGGTGCTAGGGAGGACTGGTGTCCTCAGAGGTTCAAGTGGGTGCTTGAACATAGGGAGTTGTAGCTTACATCTAGTTGGTACTAGAGAAACCAGGGAGTTGGTGTTTCCTTCTAGTTGGTGCTAGAGAAACCAAGGAGTTGGGGATTCCTTCTAGTTTGTGCTAGAGAAACCTGGGAGTTGGTGCTTCCTTCTAGTGGGTGCTATAGAAAACAGAGAGTTGGTGCTCTCAGCAAGTTGCAGCTTGCAAAAACAGAGGTTGTAGCCTTACAATGAGTAGGTGCTCATATGTATGATAATGTAAAGAATGGAAATAATTATTATCATATAAAGAAGAAGAGGTTTTTACCCTTTATGGGTTTCCTCGGGAAATATCTGTCTCTATG
>SNQJ01S0049427.1:867-21024 GCA_010110895.2 Picea sitchensis | reverse complement strand
TGTTCCTATCTTCAAAACATAAATGCAAGTACGCTCCTCCTAACTATTACATTAATGCTTTTGGTTTCAAAATTCAAAACGGTCTTCATAAAAACGAGTCCCTTTTCTTCATCCATGCGTCCAGTTGTTTCTTTGGCTAGGCATGTGCCTTGGCTTTGTTCGATGCTCTTGCATCATAGGGTAAGAAGACAAATAAATAATAAATAATTAATCAATTAATAAAAGGGGGGATGAAGAAAAGTCAAATTAAGAATTTAAAGGAGAATTAATTTATCTAAGAATTAATTAATGTTTGTGTGCAAGACATGCTAATTTGGAACTTAGACCAAAAAGGGGAAATGACTGCAAAAAGGAATGTGGAACATAGAAAGGAATCTAGTATAGTGAACTTTCCTAAATAAAACTCAACTAAGTTTTAAGAAAGGCGTATGTCATTAAAGGAAATTGAGGGAATAAAGGGACAACAAGGAGCGTTTCAAGGAGCGCTTTTAGAATGGGTGAGGGAATTTGACATTTAACTAAATTAAATAAATGAATTTCTAGTGCAACTAAGATATTTATGTGACAAGTGTATAGGGGAGAGTATTTCCTAATTAATTTTTAATAAAAATAATTTAATGTGTAATTAGCAAGGGTCACTAAGAAGAATTCTATAAAATTAATGGTGGAGAAGAGGAAAGGATCACGACTAGTATGCATAACGTTATGATGCTAGAATTTCTTTGAATGATTTTTCTTATGGGATTTGGGATACCCAGCTTGAATAGAGAGTGGTAGATCGACCTTGCGAGGCAACATGGGAGCTATATTTTTCTCTGGTTTGTGTGCGTGGCCCCTTTATGGCTCGGGGNGGGGGAATCAGGGGGGAGAAGAGTATCCCCTAGCATTGGCTGGGAGGTATCAGTGAGGTCTTGACGATTAGAAAGTAGGAGCAAGGAGGATCACCAGCAGCCAAAGATCATCAACAAGTCCATCCACCTATTATGGTACACATGTCTAAATTTTTTCATTTGTAAAGCAGTTAAAAATTTTGTATGTGGATTTATACTTTAATGTAATTTGTAAGGGTTTCCTGGATCTCGATGTGTGTTAATTTATTTTTCATTTATCTGATAATGAAGAGGCCTGTGTTTTTAATTTAAAACTTTTGTTATTCCCTTCAAGATCAATGCAATCTGCTTTACCCTCAGATTTTTGTAATGGGTTTTCTCAGAAGCTTTCTAACATATGCATTCATGTTAGGATTGAAATGCCCACAATTGTTTCTCAGCCACCTTTGTTATTGGACGAAAATTTAAGGGTTCTTTGCATTTTATTTTTGTTACTTGTACATTTCTGATGAGCTATAGATTGCGTTCACATCCTAAACCTTGCATTTTTTGTTTTCAAATCTATGAGAATGTTTTCATTTTACACCACATTTCATTCTTTAATATGTCCAAGTGGTTAACTTCAGTTCTCTTCTTTGGGATCAACATTTTTTCCTCTGCATTTTGGTTGGTGAATGCTTGTTATGCCGAGTATGGGGAGATCCAGATGGATTGTATTAAACCTATGTCCCTTTTCCCCTTCCCAACATTTTTCTGTGTGGTTCCCTTGCATTTTGGGAGGAGGAACACCCCATGAAACCTTACCAACAGTTCCTTGTGGGTATTCCTTCTTTATCTACGTCTATTGTTCTCCTTCAACTCAGAAACCCATTTTTCTTGCCTTTCATTTTCCTAGCTCTACATAGTGAATTGACCACTAGTTACCTCTACGTTTGAGAGGAATCCACCCAACCCATGCTCACTTAATTCCTAGAGAATTTTGGTTCCCCTTCTCAACATTTTTTTTGTGTGCTATTTCTCCACAAACTGATGGAGGATACCCCCACAAAATCGATCTCTTATCTCTGTGATTGTTTCCCTTCCCTGCGTTCTAGTTGGAGGATACCCAGACAAACGTGTCCTCTTATATCGAAGTATTATTGTGGTGTTCCCTACGAATTGATGGAGGAACTCTAGCATTATCTGAGTGTTTTCTTCCATTTTTTCTCCTCTGCATTTGTTGAGGGACGACCACGAAGAAACCCACATGTTTTAGTCTCCCTTCTCTACGTTGATTTAATTTTTTCCCAGAGTTTGAGGCCTACCTGGCGCTTGAATTTTTGAATTCCCCCTTTGATTAGCCTTAGTGATTTCATCCTCAATGGATTCTTACTATTGTATCAACGAATTTCATGCAGGCTGACATAGCTCCCCTAGATTGGCAGGGAATGCTTGACCTCCCGGTCTTCGGATCTTCAACTCCCTTGAGCCGAAGTGGTTCCTTTAGTCCCCACTGGAACCTTCGACAAAAAATATATATCCGTAGGCCCTTCGTGGGGATTACACCTATGCGAACAAGCGCTAGGCATAAACCTCTACCTCCACATGACCACTGGCATGACCACAACCTCAACCTCAAAGGGCACGTCGCTATTTCACAAATCAGGGATTTGAGTTACAAGATACCCTGACTCCTTCAAGTCCTGAAGTCTCGAAATGGGCTAACAGTCCTTAATGCCTCCCTTATATCTCAACCATATGACCTTAGTCACGTCCTGGGTTCCACCTCCGAACGCGTCAAGATTTTGTGACTCGTGAGTTCACGATGCAACCTCTTCTCTCTTTCTCGAAGTTTGAACTCATGACTTCTTATTCTCAAATCGACGGCCCCGAGATTCCTATGATCTGATGGTCCAGATCTTGTCGAGATTTCATGTATCACGAATCTTGAATTGTAAACTCCTCCACTCTTCTGACTTCTGAGAAGCCAAAATCTAAAGCACTAGATCAACGAATCTCATTGATCCTAATATGATGACTATTATCCCTCCCGAGCTTATGAATTCTTAAGGAATCTCTCCTTAACCTTTCCATTGATCTGGGAGATCCAACGGTCCACAAAATTTCGGTGATTCTCCCTCCAAGAATTTCAACCGTCCATTCAATTTCTTAATGACTCCTTGCCAAAGAACTTGGCATCCCTTCCCTCTGAACTTAAGTTCTATGAGGCAACTACAACCCTCATCCTTCCCTCGACCTTATTGAAGTCTCTATCCCTCATGTTCTTGTACTTTGCTGCAAATCAAGGAATTCTAAGGGATTCTTGTGCACACTCTTTGCAGCATTCACAATAACCTCTAGTTATTCGAGACTTCCAACTCTACGCACTGCTTGTGACAACAGTTCTTCAACCACTCTCCTTGGTTGGAAAATTCTAAGACTTCAACCGACCTACACACACCTTGCATGACTCTATGCTATAATTCTACATATGTTAGTATAAGAACAACGATATCTCTCCTGAGATGTTCTGAGATAAAACTCAGAACCTTGTCAATGCACTCCGTGCGGACTTTCACTGCACTCCTTGCAGGAATTCTCAGGATGAGAAACAATTGAAACTCATACTCTTCCTCTCACAGACTTCATACATTCGACATGAAATCCTATATACATACAAAAAATTTAAACAAATGCATAACATAGTATATAAGAAAACTGTAAACATACCCTTCAATAGATGCAAACAATAACCATCAGTACACCATGGAAATGGATTAAAGCCTTCTTATATTAATTCAAGTGCTTTTGTACATGGGTTCAATAGAAAAAACTATCTTCTCATACAACCTCTAACATCTCTTTTCTTCTCTTCTCTCTTTCTCTTCAACCTCTAACTTACAATGAGAATAATAATCTTACAATACAATACATATGAGGGAGCTTTCTAGAGTTTTCCCTCCTACAACTCTAACTATCTAATCGAATTAAAATCTCTACAACTACATTACATTTATTACACTAATTGCCTCCAACAAACAAATGAGAGCGAACACTCAAGATCTTTGTTACAATCTCCAAACCATAAAAGAAAAAATATCTTCCCAGATATTACATTAATTTTTTATCTTTCATATTCAAAACATTTTCAAAATGTGTGCTGGTGCATTTCCAGTTGTCCTTTGCTTTGCTGACTTTCTTTGTTGGTGATGCTCCTACATCATACTCCTCTAGCTGAAAAATTCATGAACTCTTGTTCATGAGCTCCTGCACTGTCTGTCCATGTTTTTGGATATTTGCTTCACTTTCCCAACTGGCATCCTCAATTAGGTGTCCTTTCCACTTTATCAGATATTCAAAATATGTCTTCCTTCGGGTCTTCTTGATAATTCTCTGATCAATGATCTTTTCCATATGTGGCCTTTTAGCTACGTGAATCTGTTTGACCCATTGAATTTCCTTCTGATTCTCTTATCCTCCTGCTTCATCTACTATGTAAGGATACATATCTGCTATGTTGAATATGGGTGATATGCCCACACCATCTGGCAATTCTATTTCATAAGCATTTGCCTCAAATTTTAGTAAAATCTTACATGGCCCTATCTTCTTCATCTTCAATTTATTATATGTTCCCCTTGGGAACCTTTCTTTTCTTAGGTGTGATAAGACTAAATCTCCCACTTCAAACTGAAGTTATCTTCTATGTTGATCTTCTCTGTGCTTGTATTCCTAGTTGGAATTCTGTAACCGTTGTTTAATCTTACCGTGGAGCTCTTGCATTTCTACGGAAAAATATTCTACTCCAACACTTATGAAATCACTCTTCTCTAAGTCTCTCAACTCATATACTCCTCTCAGTTGCATTCCATACACTATATGGAATGGGATCTGTCATATGCTTCTGATAGGTGAATCGTTATATGAAAATTCTGCTTATGGCAGAATCTGATCCCACTGACTGTGATTTTCAGCTACTAAACTCCTCAATAAGTCTCCCACACTCTGATTTAGTACCTTTATATATCCATCCATCTAAGGGTGATATACTGAGCTAAAAGATAAATCATTCCCCATCTTCTTCCATAGTGTCCTCCAGAAATGACCAACAAATTTGGTATCCCTATCCGAAATAATACTCTTGGGTAACCCATGAAGTCAAACAATTTTTTTGAAAAACAGATTTGCAATGTGTGTTGCATCATTGGTTTTCTGACATGGAATAAAATGTGCCATTTTTTATAATCTTTTGACTACCACTAATATGGAATCACAACCTCTCTGTGTCCTTGGCAGTCCTAAAAAAAAATCCATGCTTACCACGTCCCATGACCTCTTTGGTACTAGCAATGGTTGATACAATCATGTATTCTATCCTTTTCCCTTTCTGTGCTGGCAAATTCTACATTTGTTGAAGAACTTCTTGACATTTGTCCTCATCCCTAGCCAATAATATAAACTATTCATCTGCACAAATTGTTTGGCATGGTCGAAATGTCCAACCAATCCCCCATTGTATTTTTCCTTCAAAATGTTTTCTCTCATAGAACTCTTTAGGATACACAACTGATTTTCTTTGAATAACAATCCATCCTAAATTAAGTATTCAATCCATTGGTTCCTATCTCTCAGAAGAATATTCTCACAGGCTTCATAAGCGTCCTTGAAATCTGAATCATCTCTGTACATGTCCTTAAGGTTATCAAAACCTAAGGTCTTCACATGAAACTCCTGCAGAATCAAACATTTTCTGCTCAACCCATCAACAACCTTGTTAGCAGTTCCAGAAATGTTCTTTATAACAAAAGTGAAGTTCTACATAAATTCAACCTATTTTGCATGTTTCTGGTTCAGTTTCTCCTATTGAGTTATGAATTGTAAAGCATGGTTGTCATTATACAAGACAAACTCTTTCGGAACCAAGTAGTGCCTCCATTTCTTTAGTGCTTATATGACTACATAAAACTCTTTATCATACATGGAATAATTTATCTTGGTCTCGTTCAACTTCTCACTAAAGTATGCAATTGTTCTATTTCCCTAACTTAAGACTGCTCCAACCATGAATCCACTTGCGTCACATATCACTTGAAATGTTTTACTGAAATCTGGCAGAACTAGAACTGGTTGTTCATTTATCTTCTCCTTCAACAACTTGAAACTTTTCTCTGCTTCCTCAGTCCAATGAAAATATTTATGTCTTTTATTGACTATGTCCATCATTGCTGCACTAATCCCACTAAAATATCTGATGAACTTCCTGTAAAAACTGGCTAATTCATGGAAGCTTATGAATTCAAAGATATTCCTCGGCGATGGCCATTCTTTGATCGCTTTTACCTTCTCAGAATCCATTTTCAGCTCATTCGAAGAGACTACAAACCACAAATAAATGAGTTATTTCTTCATGAAAGACGGCTTCTTCAAATTTATCAGCAACTTCTCTTGCTACAACCTCCTCATTATTAGAGTTAAATGTCCCAAATTTTCTTCCTCAGTCTTACTGAATATCAGTATATCATCAAGATACACAATTACAAACTTTCCAATGAAATCTTTCAAGACTTCATTCATCAATATCATAAAAGTACTTGGTGCATTTGTGAAACCAAATGACATGAAAAACCATTCATACATCCCTTCATTTGTCTTGAATGTTGTATTCCATTCATCACCTTCCATCATTTTAATCTGATGATATCGTCTTTTCAAATCAATTTTTGAAAAAAAAAATTCCCCACTCAAGCAATCCATCAAGTCATCCATCCTAGGTAAAGGAAATCTATACCTGATGGTGATGTTTTTTATATCCCTTGAGTTTGTACACATCCTCCATCCACCATGTTTCTTCAGACTTAACTTTGTTGGCACAACACATGGACTCAAGCTTTCTCTAACCATTCCTTTGTCCATCAAATCTTGGACTTTCTTCTTAACTTCTTCATTCTCCTGCGGTGTCAGTCTATACATTTCTTTGTTTGGTAAATTCGATCCTAGTATAAGGTCAATGTTATGGCTTATACTTCTAATGGGCGGCAACGAACAAGGTAAATCGTCCACCACTATATCAACAGAATTCTCCAACAGTTCCTGAATTTCCTTCGATAGATCATCTATCGAAGTACTGGTCAAGATGACTCTAGGTTTTCCTACCACAACAAACTGCATGTCTTGATCTTAACTTCATCCAAAAGTTCCTTCCCACTCATGAAAAGTATAGTATTTCTTGCTTCTACTTTCACCTTTTTGTCTTCAATTGGAAGCAATATATGCATTCTACCATTCTATTCCAAGGTGTATCTGTTCTTTCTTCCATCATGAACAACATTTCTATCATATTACCACGGTCTCCCCAACAAAATATGATAAACATCCATGGGAATGACATCACATAAGATCTAATCTCTATAACCCCCTATCTTAAATTCAAATAAACACTGTTTAGTGACTGTTACCTAATGTCCTTTTTGCAACCACGAAACCTTATATGGTCTTAGATGTGAAGTTGTCTCCAATTCCAGCTTTTCCACCATTTCTGTGGATACTAGATTATCTGTTCTTCCACTATCAACTATTAACTTGCATACCCTATCCTTGGTCTTACAAGCAGTTTTAAACAAACTGTTCCTCTAGACTGGATTCTCCACCTCTTCCTCTGGCTTCAAGAGAATTTTCCTCATCATTAAGGATCTTCCTCCTTTTGCATCTTCTGCCTCAACATTTCACCTATGTGCTTCTAATGTGAGCTTTGCCTCCATCTCTTTTTCTATCAGGACATTACAAAGATTTGTGTCCACTCTTTCCACAAACAAAACACTTTATCTCTCCTCTTCCTTTTGCTTGAGGAAAAGTGTTCCTGTCGGCATATTGTCTTCCCTGTGAATTTCCTTCCTTTTCTGGGTGAGTATGAGGTTTCTTCTCTCAATATTTGGGCTTCTGTACTCTGTCTTGGGTAACTTCTTTTCCTTTTCTCTAACTTATACCTCTACCCCTTTGGCCTTTCTTTCAGTCCAATTTCTCTTCTGCCTTCACAACAATTTGATAAGAATCTTCTACATTCCTTATTGTTACCATGCTCATCTCATATTGAATGTCATATCTCAAGCCATTCATATATCTAGAAAATTTCTCATCATCACTCTCACGATGACCAACTCCAATGCTTAACCTGTAAAACTCCTCAGTGTATTCCTTCACTATCATTCCTTTCTGTCTCAAATTATGCATTCTTCAGAATAGATTAATCTGGTAATCTTGGGTATGAATTTGGCTTTCATCTTTGCAACCATCCTATCCCAACTTTTGATTCTTTGCTTTCCTTTGCAACGCCTATCAGCCTGCAATTCATCCCACCACAGTGTTGCATGTCCTTTTAGTCTAGAGACAACATGATTAACTTTCTTGTCTTCTTCGACATCCTCATAGTCGAAGTATTTATCTAGAGATCTAAATCAATCTAGCAGCTCTTCAACATCTAATTTTCCTTCATACATCGGAATATCCATATTTACTCTAGCACCTATTCTTGCAACATCTATGAATAGACGTTCTTCTACAACATGTTCGACTACAAATTCTTCTTCAGCTCCAACTTCATTTTTGCTTTTGGCTTCACTGATATCTCCAGCATCAGTTGTTCGTCTCTGTGTTGTCTCCATAGAATCTAAGTGAGCATGAAGTTCTCTCATTTCCCTCTCCACAGTTGGATTCGCCATAGCTCTCTCTTGATGTCTCCTTGGTGGCATTGTTTCAATCTGCCCATGCAGAATTCAATAACAATTGTCCCCTGTCTCCCCTCTACAGAAAAAAAAGTTGTTGGCTAAGCTTTGATAACACCTGACGCAGCTCCCCTACCTCGGCAGGGTCTGCTTGACCTCTCGATATTTAGATCTTCAACTCCCTTGAGATGAAGCGACTCCTTTAGTCCCCGCTAGACCCTTCGACACAAAATATATATCCATAGGCCATTCGTGGGGATTACACCTATGCAAACAAGCACTAGGCGTAAACCTCTACCTCCACGTGACCACTGGTGTGACCACTACCTCAGCCCCAAAGGGTGTGTCTCTATTTCACAAATCATGGATTTGAGTTACAAGATACCCCAACTTCTTCAAGTCCCGAAGTCCTGAAATGGGCTAACGGTCCTTAATGCCTCCCTTATATCTCAACCATATGACCTCAGTCACGTCCTGGGGTCCACCTACAAACATGTCCGGATTTAACGACTCATGATTTCATGATGCAACCTCTTCTCTCTTTCCCAAAGATCAAACTCATGACTTCTTATTCTCATATCGATGACCCTGAGATTCCCACGATTTGATGGTCCATATTCTGTCAGGATTTCACGTATCGTGAATCTAGAATTGTAAACTCCTCCATTCTTCTCACTCCCGAAAAGATGAAATCCGAAGAACTATATCAACGGCTCTTATTTATCCCAATATGACGGCTATTATCCCTCCTAATCTTATGAATGCTTAAAGACTCTCACCTTAACCCTTCCTCTGATCTGTGATATCAAACGATCCATGAAATTTCGGTGATTCTCCCTCCAAGAATTTCAACCATCCATTCAATTTCTTAATGTCTCCTTGCCAAAGAACTTGGAGTCCCTTCCTTCTAAACTTAACTTATGCAAGGTGACTACAACCCTCGTCCTTCCCTCGACCTTATTGAAGTATATATCCCTCCTGATCTTTTACTTTTCTACAACTCAAGTATTTCTAAGGTATTCTTCCGCACACTCTTTGTGGCATGCACATTAACCTCTGGTTATTCGACACTTCCAACTTTGCTCACTCCTTGTGACAACAATTCTTCAACCACTCTCCCTGGTTGGAAAATTCTAATACCTCAAATGGCCTACACACACATTGCATGGCTCTATGCTATACTTTCACATCTATTAGTATAAGAACAATGATATCTCTCCTGAGCCTTTCTGAGATAAAACTCAGAACCTTGTCAAGACACTACTTGCTGACTTTCACTATACTCCTTGCAGGAATTCTAAGGATGAGAAACAATTGAAACTCAAACTCTTCCTCTCATGGAATTCATACATTCGACATGAAATCATAGATACATACACAACATTGAAACAAATGATTAACAGAGTATATAAGAAAACTTTAAGCATACCCTTCAATAGATGCAAACAATAACCATGGAAATGTATTAAAGCCTTCTTATATTAATTCAAGTGCTTCTATACATGGGTTCAATAGAAAAAACTATCTGCTCATACAACCTCTCACATCTTTGTTCTTCTCTGCTCTCTTTCTCTTCAACCTCTAACTTACAATGAGAATAATAATCTTATAATACAATACATATGAGGTATCTTTCTAGAGTTTTCCCTCCTACGTCTCTAACTATCTAATCGAATTAAAATCTCTACAACTACTTTACATTTAATACACTAATTGCCTCCAACAAACACATGAGAGTGAACACTGAAGATCTACATTACAATCTCCAAACCATAAAATAAAAAATATCTTCCTAGATATTACATTAATGTTTTATCTTTCAAATTCAAAACATTCTCAAAATGTGCGCTGGTGCGTTTCTAGCCATCCTCTGCTTTGTTGACTTTCTTTGTTGGTGATACTCCTACATCACAGACACTCTCTATGTTCCCCCTTTCCACTCACTAGCGTGCTCCAAGAGCATGATCTTCAATTGGGGTGGTAGCAGCAAGAAAAAGGGGACGTTGATCCTTTAATCGCTTAGGTCATACATTTAGGATTTTTCCCTTGAATGTAAATGAAACCCTTAAACTTGCAAATCATTTAGTGTTGAAGCCCTCATTTAGGAAAATCAATGTTTTAAATAATGTACTTCATGCTTGATGTTAATTTTTCTATATTAGAATGTTGAAAGCATCGGATGCAATTGTCGCATTATTCCATTGACCTTCAAAAAATTCATGGTTCCTAATTTTAAAGATAACTTATAGAACTCATTCTACGATTTCCAAGTTTGGATGTAGTCTTAAGGTGTAAACGTTTTATTAAGTGTTATAAGGGAATAGTCTAGGTATAGTTGTAAGAAAGAGAATTGTAACTTAGTATTTTAGTAGGTATGGTGGGTGAACTCAAGATGGAGGGTTCCTTACTTGTTTCTTGGAGAATGCACTATCGACGAGATTTGTAATTCCCCTAGGCTGAACCCCAACTATAAATGTATATGCAAATGTACTTAAGTTGGTGAGTTGTTTGATATCATTTTTGTATGCACCTTCCATGGTATAGTGCACACTTTTACTGCACACTAAAATGATAAACTGTGCACATTCCAGGATACCACACGTAGCAAACTTAAGTGCCCATGATTTTGAGGCCAGGGAGGCTTTATGTATATGTTGTTTTTTATAAGCCGGTGAGCTAGTTATTATAAGCTAGGAGGCTTATGTATGGGACTAGGCCAGAGTGCCTAGATGCTAAAGACTAGTGAGCATATTTTTGTTTATGGCTTATCATTAATATAATACATCGTTGTGTGTAGACCAACCACGATAAAAGAGTATGGGGGACTAAACTCCACTAGTTAGGGAAAGGGGGGGCTAAAATTTAAGGATAAGGATCTAATCTAGGGAGCTTAAGCCAAAAAGGAATATTATATTAATATTCCTTAAAGTATAATGTTTGGATAATTATTTTATCCTAAGTTCTAAGGATGGGGACAAGTGGACCAAAGTAACTCTCAACATGACAAGTGTCAGGTTGGGAACATGCATACATATAGTTTGGACTTAGATCATTTTGGGGGGGCATTCATTCCATCATCATTCACTCACTCATTCAACTTTCCTCTATACCTTTCTATACTTGTACCTGTACCTATATCCATACATTCTTGTCACTATATTGGTACCTGTATCCATACCCATACCTGTATCTATACCTAGTTACCTTAGAAGTTGGACTGAAGGAGCGGGTGGTCAGGCCCATGGGATACTAAAGAGGTGGGTTGTCAATCCCATGAGCAATTTCTCTCTAGGTGAGAGAATTGATGAGAATTGATTTCCGAAAGGTGTCAAACTAGAGCTACAAGTCTCTGAGACTTCTTGTCCAGCATGTTGCTGAAGCTCGGAAAGGAAGTGGGGTAGCCGAAGGACTCTTGAGAAGAGAAGGGGCACACTTCCTGGGGTGGGACAAGCATGTGGGGAATCAGGGACTGTAGGCTGTTAGTTTGAGTTGGCACCTGTGACAAAGTCTTTCCCGTTGTCTAAGATACATTATCCTGGTTAGGAATCCCTTTACCCAGGTGGAGTTTAGTCCCAGCTCGGGGGTGACCCACTACTTAGAGTGATGAGTAGTGTGTTCTAAGGCTGCGAGTTTCATGGAAGGTCTGCACACAGTTGGTGATATTTTTACCAAGATAAGTGTCAATTGTTTGTTAAATTACATGTTGCATTATTATTTATGCATTTGTTTTTATGGGGTTTTCCTGTGTGTGTTGCATGTGTATTTTTATTATTGTTTTGTATGAATATGTGCATTTGTAGAATGCATTTGTCTGTTTTAAGTTATATATATAAATTTCCGTAATATTTTCTATGTGTATATGTTTAATTTGAATACAGTTCGAAACTTTTTATGTGGCATAGCCTAGTTGGATGATGGGGATGTTACAATATGGTATCAGAGCTCCAGTTTTCAACACTGAGCTTGGATAGGCCAAGAAAGTTGAATTGAAGCGAAATTTCATAGAGGATTGATTTCAAAGTGGCCAAATTTCAAGTTATAGAGTGTCCATGGTAAAATGTAGAAGCAATTGAGTGGAATAGGGGAAGAGCCCCAATTTTTGTTGTTAAATTCATGGAGAAATTGAGAAATTTGGCCAATTAGTGAGATATTCCTAATTTAATATCTATTTTAGCAAATTCAGACATGGAATTGGTTGAATTTGAAGTTACATGGAAGACATGATAGATGGAG
Source organism: Picea sitchensis (assembly GCA_010110895.2). Classification (NCBI taxonomy): domain Eukaryota; kingdom Viridiplantae; phylum Streptophyta; class Pinopsida; order Pinales; family Pinaceae; genus Picea; species Picea sitchensis. The sequence continues at coordinate 8,264 of SNQJ01S0049427.1, read as the reverse complement.
CAATATTAGTTGATTAAAATTCTCAATTCGTGAATTGACTTTGTGAAAATTTTGTTCCAGGAATGTCAACAAACAATGATTTGTTATTGCAAAGGTTGAATTGGTGTTATCGGGGTGAAATTGAACAAATTTCATATTTGTAGAATGTCTATGGTGAAAGTTGGGAAAATGTTTGGCAAAACCCCCTAATTTCTACATTGGAATTCATGAGGAATTAATGCGCCTAAAAATGAATGTGTACAGGTGTGCGCACTAACAATTGTATGATGCACAATGAAAAGCTTGTGATGTGTGGAAAATAAGGGTGCATGCATACATGCACTAAAATTTGGCGCTGCGTAGTGCAGAGTGGTAATCCCCAAAAAATATTCGCGCCCTGGTCGGAACACTTAAATTTGGCGTTGTGCAGTGCAAAGTGGTAATGCACGGAAAATATTGTCACGCGGGTCTGCACACTTAAATTTGGTGTTGCATAGTGCAAAGTGGTAATGTGCAGAAAATATTACTACACGGTTTGACACACTTAAATTTAGCATTGTGCGGTGCAAAGTTGTAATGCGCTAAAAATATTGCCGCATGGGTTTGCGCACTTAAATTTGGCATTGCACGATGCAAAGTGGTAATGTGTGGAAAATAATGGGGCATTGATGTGCGCACTAAATCTAGAATTGCATGGTGCATATTGAGTGGCGCATGAGAAATACTAGCACACGTGGTGGGTGCACACACAATAATGGCGCGCGTGGTGGGTGCAATATTGATAGGGAACTGAGGAATTTGGTTGGTGTGCGCGCAATGTGGGTATATGTTGTCGCATGACAATTTAGTTAATGGTGCATGTAGAGTACTAGTGTGCGGTGTGGGCATACTAAACTTTGACATGGTGCAGTGCATAGAGTGAAAATCACGTGGAATATTAGTGCGCGACAAAAAAATTGTGTGCAATAGGTATTAGTGCATGAACCAAAATTGTGTGTGGTGGATATTGGCATGCAACACAAAAGTAGTGTGCACCAGTTATTGGCATGACAGAAAAGTGATCCACATTGGTTATCGATGCACAGAGCATGTGATACCTTATGGTGTTGCTGCACATGCTAAATATGGGTGTACAGGTTCAAATTTGTGCATGCGAATTTGTTTGGATGGTCTACAACAACAAAAAACCAGTGAATTTCTGCAGCATTTTATACTGTTTGAAGGTCATCTTTTAGCAGTGCGTTTTTTAGGCCCGAACAACATTTTTGGCTACTCAAAAACGTCAAAAATAGATTGTCTATAAAACTCAAATAAAAGAGCTCGGAGAGATATTTCTACTGGTGTAAATCGTTCGTGAAACGAAGATTTTATGAGGAAGTTATAAGACAAATAATGGTGGGTAAATATTAACACCCAACTAACTTGAAAATGCCATAACTTTATTCTCTGGAATCAGGTTGAGGCACATGAGCAGTCTATGGAAATATATTGAACCATAGAAAATAGTCATAGAGTTGAATTAAAATTATGGGAATTTTAAAAATGTTTAATATGGCAAAGAAGGTACTTGTAGCATTCCAAATCAAAAACATGAATTGGCCTAGAACTTCAGCAGGTTGTAACTAGCATTCCAGAACCCAGAAAAAGGTGAAACTTTGAAATACTATCCAAAATATGATATGAAGAAATACAATTGAGATCCTACTATAAATCCAATGGATGAGGTGCAAAAATGCATAATTACAACACAAAATTGCACCAAGTTGAAGAGTGAACAGGAGAATTAATGGACAATTTTCAAATAGCCATAACTTTCTGCTCAAGAATCAACATTGAGAATGGGAGTAGGCGTCATAAATGTATTGGACAGTAGAATACAATTATTGACCCAAAAAATTGGTCTAGGCAATTAATTTTTTAGGAAATTAGAATAACGAATTCTAATATATATTATTGAACCATAATGGTTTATATTTGTTTTCATGAAATTGATGAGTCAGTTAGCCTGATAAAGTTTTGTTGGCTGCACATTTTGTAGAGTTAACATAAATTATATCATATCGGGATCAACACAGAGTGCACAGGAATGGAATATGCACATGGTACTTACAGTCAGGAATATGAGATAAGAGGGATGGATTTCCATATGGGCATTGAAGGAACAAACTCCAATGGTCATGGAGAAGGGATGAAAACATGAATATGGTAGAGACCATTAAAAAATTTCAGAAGGATGTAAAAAGGCATAAAGTTGATAATGAAAGGATTATGAGAGCCAAGGATTAGTAGGAGGACTTCAAAATGAAGTTATTGCAGAGCTTGAACATAATAGAAAAGAAATTGGATAAGGACAATCACTCAAGCAAATAAAGAAGTCACGAGTATCCTAATGAGAAAAGAAGAACAAGAAGTATTAGCAGACATCACCATCACTCCTCGAGGAATTCCAATAAGAGAGCACACAACAACTCGATTCCATCCCCTATCAGGAAGTATAATAGGGTTGGGGTGGATGAGCTACGAGGATAAATGAACAAAATCAAACATCCTACATTTGACGATGAGCACAAGAAAGATGAAGACACTGAGACATGGTTGTTGGACATGAGAAAGTATTTTCAATTGCATAATTATTCTTCTCATGCAGAAGGAATAATTTTTATCTATCAACTCAAGGGAAAGGCATCCATGTGGTGGGATCATTTTGTGTAGGTGCAACACATTAAAGAGAAAAATGTTACCTGGAAGGAATTCAATAACTATTTTGAAAAGAAATACTTGACTAAGAGATACTATGAAAAGAAAATGAAAGAGTTCTTGGAACTCAAACTTGGGAGTATGACTATAGATGAAAATGAAAGAAGGTTTTTAGAACTGTTGAAGTATGTTTCTTTCATCAAGGATGAGATAGTTAATATTCAAAGGTATTTGAGTGGATTTCCATCATTCATCAGTGAAAAAATACAATATGATGATTCCAAAACATTGGAGGAGGCCATAAGGTGAGATAAATGCCTATATGATCAACAAAAATCAAGGCCAACTTTCCAAAAAGCTTGGGAAGACAAAAATAAATTCAAGATGGATCGGAGGAAGAAGGGAACTAAGCCACCATTCTTCAAAAATAGTCCTCAGGGATAGCCAACTTTTAGAGAAACCAGAATGATTGAGATAGGGGGGCATAGGCCAATGAAACCACCCATTCAATGTTGGGGTTGCAAAGGAGATCATTTGTTCAAATATTTCCCTCATAGAGGTGAAAAAGTGAGGATTGTTCAGAATGTACAACAAGTTGAAACAATGGAGGACATGGGAAGAAATGTACCAAGGATCTATGTAGCCCTGGACAACAAGTAAGCATAGTATCAGTCACATATGATTGAAGTGGAAGGTATGATCAACAACCAAACCATTACTATTTTAATTGATTCATGAGCTAGTCAAAGTTATATAGATCCTAATATTGTGGATTTTTTGCATTTTCCAAGAAGCAAGCATGGAAAATATTGGTTGGTGCAGCTGGCTACCGGAGCCAAAAGAAAAGTTAATGAGATGGTTAAGTCATTTCCTATGGACATGAATTGACTGAAAACCAGGGAAGATTTGAACATCTTTCCTTTAGGTTCCTATGAATGTATAATTGGGATGGATTGGTTGGACCAACATCATGCTATCCTATAATGTCATAGCAAGACATTTACTTTCTTGTATGAGGAAACAAACCTAAGGATAGTGTAGCGAATTTCTAGGGAAGTAACAATCAGATACATTTCATCATTGAAGCTGAAGAAATGTTACATAAAAAGGTGTCAAATATTTGCATCACATATAGAAGAGACACCTAAAGATAAGGTGTCAAATATTGAAGATTATGCAGTCCTAAAAGAGTTTGAAGATGTGTTTAAGGAAATACCAAGATTACCCCCTAAAAGAGACATTGATTTCTCCATAAATTTGATTCCTAGAGAAGATCCAGTATCCAAGACCCCTTACAGGATGAGTACACCAGAATTGAACAAGTTGCAAATGAAACTTGAAGAGATATTGAAGAAGGGGTATATATGCCCAAGTGTGTCACCTTGGAGTGCCCCAGTTTTATTTGTGAAGAAAAAGGATGGAACATTGAGACCTTGCATTGAATGTAAGCAGTTGAACAAGGTAACTATGAAGAATAAGTATCCTTTTCCAAGGATTGATGACCTCTTTGATCAGTTGAAAGATGCAAAAATATTTTCCAAGATTGATCTTAAGTCAGGTTATCATCAAGAAAGAATTAAATAATAAAAAAACAACAAGACTACTTTCAGAACAAGGTATGGTCATTATGAGTTCACAGTGGTGCCTTTTCGATTATCAAATGCACCAGTTGTCTTCATGTGTTTAATGAATGGCATTTTCAAAGAATATTTAGATAAGTTTGTCATTGTATTTTTAGATGACATTATTATATAATATAAGTCAAAGGAAAAGCATGAACAACACTTAAGGATAGTATTACAAGTATTAAGGGAGCATCACTTGTATTCCAAATTGAGCAAGTGCTCATTTTATCAGAAGAAACTTCATTATTTGGGGCATATCATTTCAGAGGAAGGGATAAAAATGGATCCTGAGAATATAGAAGACATTCGAGGATGGTCAGTTCCAAAGAATGTGATATAGTTAAGATCATTCATGGGCCTTGTAGGATAATATAGGAGATTTATTGAATGATTCTCAAAGATTGCACACCCAATCACTTCTTTGCTAAATGAGGGCGGGAAGTTTCAGTGGACATTGGATTGTGAAAAGAGTTTCCAACACTTGAAACAATTATTAACAAGTGATCCAATACTAAGGATTGTAGATCCAAATAAATCCTTCATTGTATGCGTGAATGCATGTAAGAAGGACTTGGTGGAGTGCTCAGTCAAAATGGGTTTGTTGTATGTTATGAATCAAGGAAGTTGAAGGAGCATGAAAGGCACTATGCCACTCATGATTTGGAGTTAGAAGCCATAATGTATTCCTTGAGGAAGTGGAGGCACTACCTCATGGGGAAAAGGTTTGAGTTGAGTACAGACCATAATGGTATGAAATATTTATTTGATTAGCCAACTCTAAATCCTAGGCAAAGAAGATGGTTATAATTTCTTAGTGAATATGACTTTTATATAAAGCATATAAAGGGGAAAGAGAACAAAGTGGCTGATGCACTCAGCAAAAGAGTGCATGAGTTTCATGCTACAACCATAAGGATGTACCTATCAGATTTGAAAGATAGAATTTTGGAGGCCGCAAAATCAGATTTTCAATACAAGGAATTAGTGGAAAAAATACAACAAGGTATTTTGCAGTAGAAAATTGAAGACTATAAGCTAGAAAATGATGAAATTCTTATGTACAGGGGCATAATTTATGTACCAAATTCCCATCAATTTAAAAATATGATATTGAGAGAAATGAATAATGTACCTTATGCTGGGTACCCAGGTTATCAGAAAAATATTTTAGTTGTCAAGAGCCAATATTATTGGCCAGGAATGAAGAAAGAAGTTGTTGATTTTATTTCCAAATGTTTGGAGTGTCAAAAGGTAAAGGTTGATCATAGACACCCAGCTAGTTTGCTACAACCATTACCCATTCCTGAGTGGAAATGGGAAGTTGTAACATTGAATTTCATCACCAAACTACCCAGAACAAATAAACAACATGATTCTATTATGGCAGCGGTGGATAAGCTTAATAAATCTGCCCATTTTATTCTAGTAAAGATCACTCAAAAGGAAGCCAACATTTTTGTTGAAATTTCTCGATTACATGGTATACCCAAGACAATTGTGTCTAACAGAGATCTAAAATTTACATCAAATATTTGCAAGGGATTATTCAAGGGATTTGGAAGAAATTTGAACTTTAGCACAACTTATCATCCAGAATCATATGGACAAATAGAGAGGGTGAATCAAGTGATTGAGGATATGTTGAGGATGTATGTGATCGATAAACCATACAAATGGGAATACTACCTACACTTAGTAGATTTTTCTTATAACAATGGGTACCAAGCATCTATAAATATGAGCCCATTTGAGGCACTTTATGGCAGAAAGTGCAACACACCGGTAAGATGGGAAAACCTAGTAGATAGAGCAGTAGTTGGGCCAGAATTACTCAGGGAAATGGAAGAGAAAATGTTGAGAATTAAATAGAATTTAAAGGTTTACTAAGACATGAATAAAAGCTATGTTGACAAGGGTAGAACTCATAGAGACTCTAAAGTGGGTGATCATGTATTCTTGAAGGTGAAGGCCAAGAAAAGTTCACTGAAGTTGGGAAACTGTTCCAAGTTGCCAGCTAGATATTGTGGACCATTTGAAATCCTAGAAAGGATTGTTCCAATAGATTATATGATCTCATTTCCTTCATCTATGACCATTCATAATGTATTTCATGTTAATGTTTTAGCCATTATTATAGATGTTTTCATTTCATTAGATAACTATAGCATAATCAAAGATCACTGAGAAATACACAATCACAAGAGACATAGCATTTATCTTGGGAAACCCTCTAGGGGAAGAAAACCCAACAAAAATTCCTTAATATAGATAGCCAATACAATGCCAAGAGATCTCTTATGCTAATACAAAAATTCCTCTCCTAGATATGCACCACTCTCTCTCTCCTTTGCCGGTAACAGATCAGAACTTGTCTCTCAAACTGAGAAAGTGAGTTGTATATAAGTGAGGCGCTAGCCTCCTTTATTTATACAAGTCTGGCATGTGTGAAGTGTCTCTTCACTGGTAGGGATGACTTCTCAAACTGGGTGGGTAAACCCACCTTTATTATATTTATGGGTCTCTTTAATAACTGTTGGGGCCGACTTCTTATTCTTCCTATTACAATTATCTTTTGACCAATCCGCAAAAGGGGATTTGGTCCTATTACAATAACTGACATGATCAATCCACAATGGGGATTGATCCTATGAATAATATATCAATAATAATAAGAATACTCTTTGAATTTACATTATTTCAACACTCCCCCTTAACAAGAAGGGTATTCTTCAGCAACATCATGTGAGAGAGAGAGGACAACATCATCAACGACATCAAGTGGGAGGAAAACAACATCAATATAATCCTGGTTGGTGTATCTATAAATCATCGGAAATTTTCTTCATCGACAGCATCATCATTCTCAAAGGAATGCCATCATCATCTGCATCAATATGTATTAGTATAAAAACTGATCCATCATCATCATCACAACACAAGGCTGGCTCATCTTAATACAAGACTGGCTTTACGTCATAGTTGTCAAGATGGAAGCTCAGTACTTGTCTCATCTCATCGTCTTTCTTTACATCACAACACTCAGGATGGAAGCAAGATACTCATCCTGCTTTACATCACAACCATCAGGTTGGAAGC
>SNQJ01S0049426.1:17543-40960 GCA_010110895.2 Picea sitchensis | reverse complement strand
ATTTTACCCCAAAAATTTATGAAGACTAAAACTATTACTTAAGTGGTTTTTAGTTTAAATTTTTATTTTTATTTTTATAGGGTATTTTTCTTAAGGTTAAACAAAATTTTACCCTAGAGAATTTTTAGACTTAGGACTTAGATTCTGAATTGGGCGACAATTATTTAGGGAAGTTGTTTTAAGAATTTCTTAATGCGTTAAAAGTATTAGGGACATCTAGGTTTGTTCCTTCATCAATATCAATGTGACGTGCCCTTCAGGATGCAACATGTGCTCTAAGGGTGCCACTCACCTCGTTTGCTTCTTTTGCACGACGTGCCCTTCAGGATGCACCATGTGCTCCAAGGGTGCCACTCGCTTTGTTTGTTTCTTTTGCGCGATGTGCCCTTCAGGATGCACCACGTGCTCCAAGGGTGCCACTCGCTTCTTAACTGATTGTTAGACATCAATAACCCCTGGAGTCAACACTCCACCAGGTGAACTTGTGGGAGACTAATGGTTTCTAAGGAATAAGGCCCCCACCTTATTGTGTGCCCCTTAGAGTTATCATGAGTGACTGTCCTAGTCTGCCCTCACGACATCGTGGATCCTCTCGAACTAGGTAATTGTTAACCTACAGTTCGAGCCACGGCGGGAGTGCTAGTAGGTTGTGGAAGGGCTGTTGTCCACACCTCTCCCTCAACCTCTCTGGAAATCATGTGTGTCCCCTTTACTCCATATGTGAGTCTGGTCGGCAAGCTATCGTCAGCCTGCATCATCAACAATCGTATCAGAACATGTCCACATCATATCATCAAATCAAATATACTAAATCACAGTAAACAATCAACCCCAAAGAACACTCCCTGACTCGATCTAGAGTCCAATGGGTCTCGTCGATGCCTCTACATCCTCAAGGTCAAAAACCCTGCACACTCAGTAAAGCTGAGTCAATAGCACCTGTCCACGTCAAAGCAAGTGTCCTCAAAGAATAAGTTTTCTCAGTGCTCCAGAGCGGGATGTTACATATAGGGCCAACAAAATCATTGGTGTGTTGTACTAGAAAACACATCATTAAAGATCATGTTGGTGCTCTGGAATCTCTATAGTCATTGGTGAATTTGGTTAGAGAAAGAAAAACATTGAGTTTACTTTCCACAAAATTTTGGGTGACAGTGCCTTTATGATAACCAAATGCATGAGTTCCATTAAAATAATTCTACTGCGAAAATATTGAGTGACGTGGCATAATAGGGCATCTCAGTGAATGGCCTATTATCAGTTCTCCCGACAACATAACACAACATTAAATAAAATTTTGGTGCTCCAATAACATGCAAGAATCAGTAAATGTATATTAACACATCACGCCGCTTAAGTTTCAATAACAACATTTTAACCTAGCAGTGCCTCTAAGTCTAAACAATGCACTGTTTCTATAAAGAGCATGATGTAAGGCCAAATTTTCCCAAATTAACATCGCAATGTGTATTATGATAAGAACCACTAAGATCCTCAAGGATATGGAAATTAAGATAAATTCATCAATGAGTTCTATTAACCAAACGCATCACCCATTTTTCTATTATGATTATTTTTCTAAACAATGCTTCAAATACATACAATGCATTAATGTTGTGCACTTCAAGATAGTGAGAAAAATACATAATAATTTACCATAGAAGTTCATTTTATGGGATGCGCCATTTTCGGTGCGATATAAGACAAACACACCGGTAAAAATGTAGACAAAGAAACAAATGGAGGATTGGTGCATTAAATTCAACAAAATGCACATGTGTTGTTAATGGAGTTTCCCTATGGTAGACATTTAAAAATTATCATAGTGGTGCATATTTTAAATCACGCTCATTATTGTTGTTTCATAAAATAAAATGCACCATTGAAAAGCATCTGGTGCTCCAAGGATCATATCATACCAACGATTTTCATATAATAAAGCACATCACTTGGTTTATCATTTTAAAATTCTATTAAAGGAGTGCATTCATAGAACCAACCACACTGCGTTACACAATTCATATGTAAAATGGAATCATGGTGCATTTTGTATGAGAACCTATAACCAATGTGATATATAACACAACACACTTCTATAGATATTGGTGCTCTACTAACAATGATAGACTAATGTATTAAATTTAACACACCATAGTTCGATTCCTAATATCTAACATAGAGAACCAATGGGAGTGCATATTATCTTTACCTTAAAAATGATAAAAATTCAATGAATAGATTTCACATAGAGGGGGGAACCTCCTTTATCAACATGTTAAATTCATAATAAAATATGAGATGAAGTAAGATGATCCTAATAATATGTCTCCTTGGTATATATATATAGAAGACAAAGGGTACAATTGTAATGAAAGGGTGCAATGAAGGGTTCGAGCCTACATACAAATATAACACTAGAAATGTAATAATTCAATATCTAGGACTTAATAATGGGTTTTATACATAACATGCGGATTTTTCTAGAGGTTATCATGTTCCTTATCCCATTAATGAAGAACATTATTCAAGAATATATTTTTCATATTGAATGAAGGAAATAGTTGTGAGCTTCATTTATTGCCTACGTAATAGAGTTTTCATGCATGGACCTACTCAATCATGCTCCCCTTTTCTATTTCCAGTCTCAAAGTAGTTCCAAATATGTAGTATCTTATTTTTTTCGTGCAACATACATAACCTTTGAAATACATGGGAATTTTTAAACTGGCTTGTGCAACCATTTGACCAAATCTAATGTTGATCCATTTGTATGTTTTTCTCCTTCAAGTGATTGTACAACAACTAAAATTAATTCTTTGAATAAGCTAATTCATGGAACCTATCATCACTTATGTAAAGTGATACTCCTTCAATATAACTTTGTTTTGTTTGTTACTATTTGGACCATGCATGTGCATTATATGGACCATTATGTTGACCTAATCTGAGTGAAAATATTGAATTTGAATATCATTTTGCAGTTGAAGGGTGCATTTCTCAGCAAAATTAACCACTAATAAGATAGTACCAATGGGACACTGCATATTCTAAAATTCTCTTCCTACCATCGAGCCACATCAATATGTTGAACATATTGTTGGGTATTTTCGAAGAATTCCTTGATGAAGTCATGTAATTGTACATGGAAAGGCACCAATTGTATATCTTTTATTTCATGCCCTCCCTCAATATCATAGGTGACATATTTAAATATTTTCAAGTTAACCACTTTCCTCCCCAATTCACACCCATTTCTCATATCGATGCACTTTCTCAATAATGTCATTCCATGACACCTTGGAATGTCCAATATAAGCAATATATTGGATAGAATGTACAACCCTCTAGCCTTATACATACAACACTATGAATAAATTATCTAGATGATGTTACCAACAATATAATTGATCATTCTTGCACAAGAATGTTATACAATACATGATATGTGTGTGTGTGTGTGTGTGTGTGTGTGTGTGTGTGTGTGTGTATGTGTGTCTCATAACAATAACCACACTCAATGTGGCTTCAATGACAACATGTGTTACCTATTCTTTTTATTCAAACATACCAAGACTTCATTTCTCAAAAGATACTTGGCCCAAGTTAAGTGCACTATGTACATTCCTAAATATCTCATACAATTCTCTTTGTATCATGTAAAAAAATTTCTTAATGTGGGGTTCATGGTCCTTAGAACCCCTTCTCAATTTTAGTACGTCTTTTTGGTTGGAGGAAGAACTATTGTTCTCATACTAGAAAGTATGTACTAGTCTCTTAATTTTTCTAGTTAACTTCATTTTAGAAAAAGCTATCCTACTAGAAAAGGCCCGCAAATCTACTTGGCTACCTGTGTCAAGTCTATCTCTTCTATTTGAATAATTTTGAAGGGTTTTTATATTTCATTTCATGAGGTGAGAGGTTTTTTTGACAAAACAATGTTTTCTCATGATCTTTCTAACATGACAATATAACTCGAGATTCATTATGGTCTTTAAAATGAGTTTTCTTACAAATTTTTTGAAAAGTATACAAAAGGTTTCTAAAAATATGATGACTTATTTCTAAACTTTTAAAATTTTAGTGCCTAATATTCTCCTAACAATAGTCAAATTCCTATATTAACAAAGAAATAAATAATTGACATTTAGTTGCATAAAATTTTGGTTCAAAATATTCTTTAATATCTTTATATGGACGATAACAAATACTTTGATTAGGTAAATTACCTTCATATTATGCTAGACTACTTTAATCCATCTAAATGCATTTAAGATTTCTTAACCAATATTTTCTCAGTCTAGGTAGGGGCAATGGACCCGTAATTTTCCACTCTTGACCAAGTCTTTGTTATGGAGTTACAATCATAGCAATTATTTCCCCTTCCATCACCTACAGATCAATTCTAGGAGGAGATAGGACATGCCGATGAATATTTTATGGAATGTATGACTATCCAATAAGAAGTTTCACTTCATGAACTTCTTCACCAAAAGGTCGTGCAACAATTGCCTCTCTAATTTTATCAGTTGTATAATCGGATCCCAAAACATCCAACATCATCTGGTCATACAAAACAACTTGTCTTAATGAAATAGTCATTTGAGGTTCACTAGAGTTCTTAACTAGCTTAGCCTCTACTAAAATATTGTGCGTTGCTTGTGCAGATGAAGTAGAAACAACAACAGAATTTATTGTGCTAGAATTTGGACTGATTATGTTGAAAGATTGTTTTTTGTTATACTTAATTGTAGTGTCTTCACTACATAAACCATAAAAAAAATTATGATACTAATAAACTAAATGCATCCAACATTAATATTTAAACATGAATGAAACTCATTTATCATTTACAAATCAACATACAAATTTCTATAAATTCAAATTTCATGCACAATAATAAAAACCCTTGAATAAAATTAAAAACACTTATATTTTAACAAAAAATGTGCAATTGATTGCAAGGGATTGAAATTCCTTCCAGCCATAGATTTGATGCTCCAAATCTCAACAGAAAATCACCCCTGAGTTGGGGCTACAATTTCACAAAAGAGGGTGTCTCTCTCACAACCCAAGTCACTCCCACAACCAACTAGTTTTCTAACATCCCTCCAAGTCCTCCATATCTCTTCCCCTCAACCTATGATACCCAGGGAATTGCGATCCCCCTTCACTATACATAGTTCCTCAGGCCTTCCCTTTTCCTTCCATGGAACCAAAACAAGGTTGCCTAGGAATATCTAAAGATGGGGACTATAGGAATGCTAGTTTCCCCAAGAAAACTAATAAAATAATGGACGTTGTTCAAGGGAGTTATCTAAAATATAAAATAAACCTCTCTATAGGCCTACCAAACTTCTTCCTGATGAAAAAAAGGATCCAAAAGTATTACCACAACACCTAATATGGATGCCCTTAAGCTCCAATTCTCTCCACTCCCTTGTTGCTCCAAAATCTGCATGTAAAACATTCCCACAATCGTCACTTGAATTTCACTTTTACCCATGAGAGTTGAATCACATTCTCAAAGGTTGACTGTACTTATCCCCCATGCTCTCATAACTATGATATGTGAATTTCCCCATGAACCCCTCTTAAATGTGTTTAATGATTGGGCTCTCATACACTCAAAAGGAAAATACAAAGGTTCAATAAAAGTAATAATTTTAGGAAAGTGGGTTGGAACTAATACCCATGAATAATTCCCTCACCCTTGGATCCCTTTCTTATACATTCCTAGCCATTCCCATGTTTTTGGAAACTTATCCTCCAATTACTCTATCTGTGTGCACCCGCAATGAGTGTCACATTTATTTTATTATTACAATCATATACAAAGTTTACAAATTACATATTTGTTCTCACATCCATACATTGTATTTAATTACATATTGCTAAAATACATCATCCATGATCATTTGAATGAAAGGAAATTGCTTCTTTCAATTGTTACATTGCCATGCCCAAAATTAATGAAATTTTCCATCGCTTCCAGTTATTTCATTTTGAACACATCAATATCCTTCTTCTGTGGTATTTCAAAGAATGGGAAAGTTATTTTCTACTTCTTCAAATCATCAACAACATTATAATTCATTTCTTCGTAGTGTTTTACTTCATTGTGTTTTTTTACAGTAGAGGTTACATGTCTAGCACTTTTTTGAGGAGGAACAACTTCTGATATAGAAGACCTTGTTAGTTTTTTGTGAATTTCAGAAAGATTTTAATATTTTTCTTCAGATATAGTTAGGACAATGTCTGCTTGAAAATATAGGTATTCATCTCTACATTCATTTTCTTTGATCCAATCTCTTTTTGAAAATAATAATGTATCAGCATCCATTTTCACGGATTCTTGCACCGTGTGGAAGTTTCATTATTATTATATTATTGAAAAAAAAGTATTTTATTCTCTTCCTCGGGAATTTTATCAAAATCTCCTTTGATTATCACCACTTTTGAATTTTGAACTCTAGGGTACCTTGACCTAGGGAATTTATCATTGATAATTTAATTTCTTTCTCGATAATTTATGAGTCCAGGTGTAGGAAATGGATGATTTTGATATCCCTAACTTGGAATTTGAACATTATTTATCTTTAACCGATCTATTTCATTTTTCATTTGTTTAATTATTCTTTTTAACTAGGAAATATGAGTTTTTGACAGGTATTATGAGTGTCTTCAGAGATATTTGTTACATTCGGTGTTTTCTCTTGAAATATTCCTCTTCTAACCTCTCTCTCTTCAACTACTCTTGAAGTAGATGGATATTGAGATGAAAATGATAAATCTATCATCTTCCATTGAACTTTACCAAGAACGATTTCAAGATCCTCTTCACTTTCTATCATGAAGTATTTCATTTCATTTTCTCTTCTCATTTATTTTCCAAAGTTGTTATTTTTTATGCTTTTATTGTATATTTCACATTTGAAGGAATTACATTCATATAACATAAAAAAAAAACTGGATGATTGATTTTGTGGAGTTCAATGTAGAGCCTTGAGAAATCTTGAATTAAAATCTTTGTTTCTTTCAACTTTTTGGAGATAAATATGAGTAAATTGTGTCAAGCGAGTATGATATTCTATAGGAATAGTAAAATTCGTCAAGAATACATCTTCCATGTCATCAAAATAACTAATTTTGTTATTTGAAAGAGAAATATACTAGTCATAATATGGACCAACTAATGTTTGGAGAAAGAGTCTCACCATCACTTCATCTCACTCAATCAAATCGATATCATAAATGGTAAGGAATCAGTACAAATTATTTTCGGGACCCATGATACAATATTAAAAAAATATAGGGAAAACACCTTGAGGAAGAGTATGCATTTGGCATTGTTCTCCATGCAAATTCAAAGGACTAGATCTTACCCTTCTTCTTGGAATTATTTTTCCTTCGTTCCTTTTCTCTTCTCTATCTACCATTGATTCTGAACTTTGATTTTAAAAAACCCTTCCTTTTAGTTTTGTCAAAAATCATTTGTACAGTTCTAGATCTCAAATATTAATTGTTATCCTCTTTGTCTTTGAGCCTTTGTAATTTATTCTTCACAGAGAAGAATTTTCCAATTTCTTTCAAGTTCTTATTGACTTCTTGTTGTTGCTGAATTATGTAGCTGATGTAGAACACTTCTTTAGTCTTGAAGTCTAATTTGTATTTGAGGCTGATTTGGAATTTTTTGAGTCATTTAATTATTTTGGGTATGTGAAACCATCCTTTTGTTCTCCCTAGTATGGTTGCCAAAAATGTTGATCTTTTTTTTCTCAAGGTAAAATGACAATTATTTGAGAGAAAAATATTGCGGGGAATAAGAAAGACTCTCCTAATTTTTATAAAGGTGGTTCTTCTCTCTTGATATATTAGAATATTCTTTGTATGGTTGTAGATGAATGCAATGGAAAATGACCAACACTTGAGACAAAATCTTGTGGGGAACAAGAAAGAATCTCCTTGTTTTTATAAAAGTGGTTCTCCTTTATTGATATATTGGAATATTATTTGTATGGTTGTATATGAATGAAATGGGTGAGTTATAGATAGAAAACCCTAAAATATAATCCAACAAATATATCGTTTAAAATATTTATTCATTAAGTGAATCATCTTATTCATGCAAATAAAAGTGAATAAATATAACTGAAAGAGGTTTTTACAGAGTTTGTTTGGCCTTCCTTTAGAAATGATGTGAACTCTGAATCAACTGTGAATTTTCAAGATGAAATTAAAGTAAAATAGAAATGTCATGAAATAACTTTATATGACCACTTATTACAACTCAAAAATGATTTTGACAGACAATACATTTCAAATAGCATACTTTAGACTCAAAGTATTAAAAATCACTAATGTAGTGCCCTGAAATAGTTCTTTGTGGTAGAAATTAATAATAATATCCCAAATGAAATAATATTAAAAATTTCTAAAACAATATGGCTGAAACAACCTAAACAATATTTCAATGAAAATCAAATAAATTTAAAATAAATTCCATTGACATTTGACAAGCATGGATTTGTCTCTTCTAGACATGAAATGTTATGGGGATTGTATAGAATAACATTCAGGGAGTTAGAAGAAAGTAATATGAATGATAAAGTAAATAATACCAATTCACAAATATATTGAAAGGCTCGAAACTTGCTTCCAACAAAAAATACCTCTATAGCCAACTCTCTAACAGCCCAATGCCAACCATTTGAATCTGCTTCTTCTTCTCTTTTATAATATCTTATTCATATTCTTGAAAATGTTTTTTGTTTAGGGTTAGGGTTTTATTTTCCTTCTTTATGATCTTATATATGTGTGCCATCAATTGGGACCGACTTTAGAAGAACAAGAATATTCTTAAATAAATCATTTTCGAAAAAAATAATCTGTTTTCAAGCCCAAAAATAGTGCCAAATGTAATTTAATTTTTAGGTCCTGATAATTGACATTTAAGCCATTTAAACCATTTCCAGTGCTTTCTTCATATATTTAAAATTCTAAAAATATCTTGTTTTCTCAAATTGATTGTCGGTATCAAATGTTATGAGTTTTGGAAGATGGAGATTGAACCATTGTTGATTTGTTCTCGTGAAATATGTGCACCTAATTTGAAAATTTTACTTTCTTTATCCCACATGAATTGTGGGAGGGCTCTCATGAAATATTTGTAAATAAATTTCATCACCATTCTATTTGTGAGTGAATTATATAAAACCATATGGTTTTGTGTAGCTTGTGAACAAAGTATCTTTTGACTGCCACATCATCACCCAATCATCATGCCAAGTCACTGTCCAGTCATCTTTGTCAACCCATGTGTCACCTGGGGGTATGTCCATTTTGTTTCCATGTCCCCACATATAATATTTCTATCTAACTGCCATGTGTCACCCAAGGATAAATTGACCTCACTACCATGTGTCGTTGGCGATATGCCCTAGAAAAGGGGGAAGTAAATTAGGATTGTTGGAAGATTGGTTGTTGTCATTGATGTCAACCCTAGTCATGGGTTTTGTAGCGCAAGATTGATAAAGGTATTTGGACATGAAGGACAATGCAAATGCATATACAACACCCATGAATGGATAGTATACATCATGTTGTTTCCGGTGGTATGTGGCACGTCACATGGATCCTCATGGTTGGGGAGAAATAATTTTTTGAAGATGACAAAGTGAATTGAAGAAGGAAGTACATGTAGGCCCTGAAAATAATTAAAGAAAATAATTACAAAATAAGAAAGTTTCAGGTCGGCCCTAATGATAAAAGGAATTGACATAAATGGTATAAATAAAAATCATTATACATACAAGTCGAATTTCAGAGGTAATAAGAAGAAAAGAAGGCCGGATTTCAAGGGAGGATGAAGTCTTTTGCTGATGTGTTCTAATTTATGTTATTTTCAGGTCATCTTACCATTTTTTCTATAAATTTTCTTTTAGAACGATTTAGATGGTTAAATCGCTATGGTATTGATAATACATATCAAGTTACCTCTGGTAAAAAATTTGGATCTTGCTTCGCTATAATTATGGAGATACACTCTATGGAAGATAAGGTTTGTGACCAGTCCTGAAGCTAGTCAATAAAAAGGTGTTCTGGGTAAAACAGTCATAACTTTTTCATACAAAACCCAACTACAGTGGGACCACTTCCATTGGAAATTTTATGGACTTTGGTTTCTTGTGTGTGGGTTTTATAATCGAATGTTAAATATTGAGCGTGGGGCATGCTATACAAGTTGGGTCTTCTGAACAGACCATAATTGAATAAAGTCTACCATTCTTTCTATAACCACTTTTTGGGGAGGATTTAAGGAGTGAAAATTGGAGGAGTTTCAGAGAATACATTGAGTAATATTATCTACAGTATCATATTACTCCAATAATTGAAGAAGTCTCAGGAAGCATTATCAAGTTCTATCTGATGATTGGTTGATGGTGATGATTTAATGTAAAGTTTTATTATCTCTCATATATTATTGGGTGGAAGGAAGGGGCAAGGATGGAGATTTCAAATATCTCTTGATATTGGAGGATTGTATATTCCTCTTGGAGGTTTATCCCTCCCTTTACATTTGGAAGATGTAGCTACCTTTGGAAGTCATTACCTCCCTTGAACAAANTAATTCCCTTGAACAAGAAACTATTGATTATTTCTCATATATTGTGCATGGTGTATTATGGTGTATTGGTGTAACTCTTATACTATTGTTCATTTCTCATTGGATATAGTTGAATGGTTTAAGTATAAGTTTAAAAAGGTTTTTAATTGTACTTGATACTGATTCACCCCCCTCTTAGTATCAACAAGTGGTATCAGANCTCCATATGTGAGTCTGGTCGGCAAGCTATCGTCAGCCTGCATCATCAACAATCGTGTCAGAACATGTCCACATCATATCATCAAATCAATGAAATATCACAATAAATAAATCAACCCAAATATCACACTCCCTGACTCAATCCGGAGTCCAAGGGGTTCCATCGATGCCCCTGCATCCTGAAGGTCCAAAACCCTGCACACTCAATAAAAATAAGTCAATAGCACATGTCTAAGTCAAAGCAGTAAAACATCATGTCATCTATCATAACGCATCATAATCAAGGATAACTATTTTAATATCATAACAGTCCAGATCACTTGTGAGCAAGTGTCCTCAAAGAGTAAATTTTCTCAGTGCGCCAGAGAGGGATGTTACAGACGTGGAATAATAGGGCATCTCAGTGAATGGCCTATTACCAGTTCTCCCAACAACATAACACAACATTAAATAAAATTTTGGTGCTCCAATAACATGGAAGAATCAGTAAATGTATATTAACACATCACATCACTTAAGTTTCAATAAAAACATTTTAACCTAGCAGTGCCTCTAAGTCTAAACAATGCATTGTTTCTATAAAGAGCATGATGTAAGGCAAAATTTTCCCAAATCAACATCGCAATGTGTATTATGCTAAGAACCACTAAGATCCTCAAAGATATGGCAATTAAGATAAATGCATCAATGACTTCTATTAATCGAATGCATCGCCCAGTTTTCTATTACAATTTTTTTTCTAAATGGTGCTTCAAATACATACAATGCATTAATGTTGTGCACTTCAAGATAGTGATAAAAATACATAATAATTTACCATAGAAGTTCATTTTATGGGATGCCCCATTTTCGGTGCGATATAAGACAAACACACAAGTAAAAATGTAGACAAAGAAACAAATGGAGGATTGGTGCATTAAATTCACCAAAATGCACAGGTGTTGTTAATGGAGTTTCCCTAGGATAGAAATTTAAAAATTATCATAGTGGTGCATATTTTAAAACACGCTCATTATTGTTGTTTCATAAAATAAAATGCACCGTTGAAAAGCATCTGGTGCTCCAAGGATCATATCATACCAACGATTTTAATATAATAAAGCACATCATTTGGTTTATCAGTTTAAAATTCTATTAAAGGAGTGCATTCATAGAACCAACCACACTGCGTTACACAATTCATATGTAAAATGGAATCGTGGTGCATTTTGTATGAGAACCTATAACCAATGTGATATATAACACAACACACTTCTATAGATATTGGTTCTCTACTAACAATGACAGACCAATGTATTAAATTTAACACAATATTGTTCGATTCCTAATATCTAACATAGAGAACCAATGGGAGTGCGTATTATCTTTACCTTAAAAACAATAAAAATTCAATGAATATATTTCACTTAGAGGGGAGAACCCCCTTTTACAATATGTTAAATTCATAATAAAATATGAGATGAAATAAGATGATCCTATTAATATTTGTCCTTGGTATATATATAGAAGACAAAGGGTACAATTGTAATGAAAGGGTGCAATGAAGGGTTCTAGCCTACATACAAATATAACACTAGAAATGTAATAATTCAATATCTAGGGCTTAATAATGGGTTTTATACATAACATGCGGATTTTTCTAGAGGTTATCATGTTCCTTATCCCATTAATGAAGAACATTATTCAATAATGTATATTTCATATTGAATGAGGGAAATAGTTGGGAGCTTCATTTATTGCCTTCGTAACATAGTTTTGATGCATGGACCTACTCAATCATGCTACCCTTTTCTGTTTCCAGTCTCCAAGTAGTTCCAAATATTCAGTATCTTATTTTTTTTGTGCAACATACATAACCATTGAAATATACGGGAATTTTTAAACTGGCTTGTGCAACCATTTGACCAAATCTAATGTTGATCCATTTGTATGTTTTTCTCCTTCAAGTGATTGTACAACAACTAAAATTAATTCTTTGAATAAGAAAATTCATGGAACTTATCATCACTTATGTAAAGTGATACTCCTTTAATATAAATTTGTTTTGTTTGTTACTATTTGGACCATGCATGTACATTACATGGACCATTATGTTGACCTAATCTGAGTGAAAATATTGGATTTGAATATCATTTTGCAGTTGAAGGGTGCATTTCTCAGCGAAATTAACCACTAATAAGATAGTACCAACATGACACTGCATATTCTAAAATTCTCTTCCTACCATAGAGCCACATCGATATGTTGAACATATTTTTGGGTATTTTTGAAGAATTCCTTCATGAAGTCACGTAATTGTACATGGAAAGTCACCAATTATATATCTTATATTTCATGCCCTCCCTCAATATCATAGGTGACATATTTAAATATTTTCAAATTAACCACTTTCCTCCCCAATTCATACCCATTTCTCACATGGATGCACTTTCTAAATAATGTCATTCCATGACACCTTGGAATGTCGAATATATGCAATATATTGGATAGAATGTACAACCCTCTAGCCTTATACATACAACACTATGAATAAATTATCTAGATGATGTTACCAACAATATAATTGATC
This sequence comes from Picea sitchensis, assembly GCA_010110895.2. Classification (NCBI taxonomy): domain Eukaryota; kingdom Viridiplantae; phylum Streptophyta; class Pinopsida; order Pinales; family Pinaceae; genus Picea; species Picea sitchensis. The sequence continues at coordinate 27,569 of SNQJ01S0049426.1, read as the reverse complement.
ATTCCTACACAAGAATGTTATACAATACACAATCTATGTGTGTGTGTATGTGTGTCTCATAACAATAACCACACTCAATGTGGTTTCAATGACAACATGTGTTACCTATTGTTTTTATTCAAACATACCAAGACTTAATTTCACAAAAGATACTTGGCCCAAGTTAAGTGCACTATGTACATTCCTATATATCTCATACAATTCTCTTTGTATCATGTAAAAAAAAATCTTAATGTGGGGTTCATGGTCCTTAGAACCCCTTCTGAATTTCAGTACGTATTTTTGGTTGGAAAAAGAACTATTGTTCTCATACTAGAAAGTATGTACTAGTCTCTTAATTTCTCTAGTTAACTTAATTTTAGAAAAAGCTATCCTACTAGAAAAGGCTCACAAATCTAATTGGCCACCTGTGTCAAGTCTATCTCTTCTATTTGAATAATTTTGAAGGGTTTTGATATTTCAATTCATGAGGTGAGAGGTTTTTTTGACATAATAATGTTTTCTCATGATCTTTCTAACAATTGATTGTGACAATATACCTTGAGATTCATTATGGTCTTTAGAACGATTTTTCTTACAATTTTTTTGAAAAGTATACAAAAGGTTTCTAAAAATATGATGACTTATTTCTAAACTTTTACAATTTTTAGTGCCTAATATTCTCTTAACAATAGTCAAATTCCTATATTAACAAAGAAAGATATAATTGACATTTAGTTGCATAAAATTTTGGTTCATAATATTCTTTAATATCTTTATATGAACGATAACAAATACTTTGATTAGGTAAATTACCTTCAAATTATGCTAGACTACTTGAATCCATCTAAATGCATTTAATATTTCTTAACCACACTTTGCTCAGTCTGGGTAAGGGCAATGAACCCATAATTTTCCACTCTTGACCAAGTCTTTGTTATGGAGTTACAATCATAGCAATTATTTCCCCTTCCATCACCTGCAGATCAATTCTAGGAGGAGATAGGACATGTCGATGAATATTTTATGGAATGTATGACTATCCAATAAGAAGTTTCACTTCATGAACTTCTTCACCAAAAGGTCGCGCAATAATTGCCTCTCTAATTTTATCAATTGTATAATCAGATCCCAAAACATCCAACATCATCTGGTCATAAAAAACAACTTGTCTTAATGAAATAGTCATTTGAGGTTTACTAGAGTTCTTAACTAGCTTAGCCTCTACTAAAATATTGCGCTTTGCTTGTGCAGATGGAGTAGAAACAACAACGGAATTTATTGTGCTAGAATTTGGACTGACTTATGTTGAAAGATTGTTTTTTGTTATACCTAATTGTAGTGTCTTCACTACATAACCCATAAAAAAAAATCTGATACTAATAAACTAAATGCATCCAACATTAGTATTTAAACATGAATGAAACTCATTTATCATTTACAAATCAACATACAAATTTCTATAAATTCAGATTTCATGCACAACAATAAAAACCCATGAATAAAATTAAAAACACTTATATTTTAACAAAAATTGTGAAACTGACTGCAAGGGATCGAAATTCCTTCTAGCCATAGATTTGATGCTCCAAATCTCAATAGACAATAACCCCTGAGTTGGGGCTACAATTCCACAAAAGATGGTGTCTCTCTCACAACCCAACTCACTCCCACAACCAACTAGTTTTCTAACATCTCTCCAAACCCTCCATATCGCTTCCCATCAAACTATGATACCTAAGGAATTGGGATCCCCCTTCACTATACATAGTTCCTCAGGCCTTCCCTTTTCCTACCATGGAACCAGAACAAGGTTGCATAGGAATATCTAAAGATGAGGATTGTAGGAATGCTAGTTTTCCCAAGAAAACTAATAAAATAATGGACGTTGTTCAAGGGAATTATCTCCCATATAAAATAACCCTCTCTAGAGGTCTAACAAACTTCTTCTTCATGCAAAAATGACTCCTAAAATATTCCCACAACACCTAATATGGATTCCCTTAAGCTCCAATTCTCTCCACTCCCTTGCTGCTCCAAAATCTGCATGTAAAACTTTCCCACAATCATCACTTGAATTTCACTTTTACCCATGAGAGTTGAATCACATTCTCAAAGGTTGATTTTACTTATCCCCCATGCTCTCATAAATATGATGTGTGACTTTTCCCATGAACCCCTCTTAAATATGTTTAATAATTGGGCTCTCATACACTCAAAAGGAAAATACAAAGGTTCAATAAAGGTAATAATTTTAGGAAAGTGGGTTGGACCTAATACCCATGAATAATTCCCTCACCCTTGGGCCCCTTTCTTATACATTCCTATCCATTCCCATATTTTTGGAAACTTTTCCTCCAATTACTCTATTTGTGTGCACCTACAACGAGTGTCACATTTATTTTATTATTACAATCATATACAAAGTTTACAAATTACATATTTGTTCTCAAATCCATACATCGTATTTAATTACATATCACTAAAATAAATCATCCATGATCATTTGAATGAAAGTAAATTGCTTCTTTCAACTATTACATTGCCATGCCCAAAATTAATGAAAATTTCCATCGCTTCCAGTTATTTCATTTTGAACACATCAATATCCTTCTTCTGTGGTATTTCAAAGAATGGGAAAGTTATTTTCTACTTTTTCAAATCATCAACAACATTATAATTCATTTCTTCGTAGTGTTTTACTTCATTGTGTTTTTTTGGAGTAGAGGTTACATGTCTAGCACTTTTTTGACGAGGAACAACTTCTGATATAGAAGACCTTGTTAGTTTTTTTTGAAATTCAGAAAGATTTTAATCTTTTTCTTCAGATATAGTTAGGACAACGTCTACTTGAAAATGTAGGTATTCATCTCTACATTCATGTTCTTTGATCCAATCTCCTTTTGAAAATAATAATGTATCAGCATCCATTTTCGCGGATTCTTGCACCGTGTGGAAGTTTCATTATTATTATATTATTGAAAAAAAGTATTTTATTCTCTTCCTTGGGAATTTTATCAAAATCTCCTTTCATTATCACCACTTTTGAATTTTGAACTCTAGGGGACCTTGACCTAGGGAATTTATCATTGATAATTTAATTTCTTTCTCGATAATTTATGAGTCCAGGTGTAGGAAATGGATGATTTTGATATCCCTAACTTGGAATTTGATCATTATTTCTCTTTAACCGATCTATTTTAATTTTCATTTGTTTAATTATTCTTTTTAACTAGGAAATATGAGTTTTTTGACAGGTATTATGAGTGTCTTCAGAAATATTTGTTACATTCGGTGTTTTCTCTGGAAATATTACTCTTCTAACCTCTCTCTCTTCAACTACTCTTGAAGTAGATGGATATTGAGATGAAAATGATAAATTTGTCATCTTCCATTGAACTTTACCAAGAACGATTTCAAGATCCACTTCACTTTCTATCAGGAAGTATTTCATTTCATTTTCTCTTCTCATTTATTTTCCAAAGTTGTTATTTTTTATGCTTTTATTGTATATTTCACATTTGAAGGAATTACATTCATACAACATAAAAAAAAAAACTGGATGATTGATTTTGTGGAGTTCAATGTAGAGCCTTGAGAAATCTTGAATTAAAATCTTTGTTTCTTTCAACTTTTTGGAGATGAATATGAGTAAATTGTGTCAAGAGATTATGATATTCTATAGGAATAGTAAAATTCGTCAAGAATACATCTTCCATGTCATCAAAATAACTAATTTTGTTATTTGAAAGAGAAAGCTACTAGTCATAAGATGGACCAACTAATGTTTGGAGAAAGAGTCTCACCATCACTTCATCTCACTCAATCAATTCGATATCATAAATGGTAAGGAATCAATACAAATTATTTTCGGGACCCGTGATACAATATTAAAAAAATATAGGGAAAACAGCTTGAGGAAGAGTATGCATTTGACATTGCTCTCCATGCAAATTCAGAGGACTAGATCTTACCCTTCTTCTTGGAATTATTTTTCCTTCATTCCTTTTCTCTTCTCTATCTACCATTGATTCTGAACTTTGATTTTAAAAACTCCTTCCTTTTATTTTTGTCAAAAATCATTTGTACAGTTCTAGCTCTCAAATATTAATAGTTATCCTCTTTGTCTTTGAGCCTCTGTAATTTATTCTTCATAGAGAAGAATTTTCCAAGTTCTTTCAAGTTCTTATTGNACCCTTCTTCTTGGAATTATTTTTCCTTCATTCCTTTTCTCTTCTCTATCTACCATTGATTCTGAACTTTGATTTTAAAAACTCCTTCCTTTTATTTTTGTCAAAAATCATTTGTACAGTTCTAGCTCTCAAATATTAATTGTTATCCTCTTTGTCTTTGAGCCTCTGTATTTTATTCTTCACAGAGAAGAATTTTCCAAGTTCTTTGAAGTTCTTATTGAAATCTTGTTGTCGTAGAATTATGTAGTTGATGTAGAACACTTCTTTAGTCTTGAAGTCTAATTTGTATTTGAGGCTGATTTGGAATTTTTTGGGTCATTTAATTCTTTTGGGTATGTGAAACCATCCTTTTGTTCTCCCTAGTATGGTTGCCAAAAATGTTGATCATTTTTTTCTCAAGGTAAAATGACAATTATTTGAGAGAAAAATATCGTGGGGAATAAGAAAGACTTTCCTAATTTTTATAAAGGTGGCTCTCCTCTCTTGATATATTAGAATATTCTCCGTATGGCTGTAGATGAATGCAATGGAAAATGACCAACATTTGAGACAAAATCTCGTGGGGAACAAGAAAGAATCTCCTTGTTTTTATAAAAGTGGTTCTCCTTTATTGATATATTGGAATATTATTTGTATGGTTGTATTATTGTATATGAATGAAATGGGTGAGTGATAGATAGAAAACCCTAAAAGATATTCCAACAAATATATCGTTTAGAAGATTTATTCATTAAGTGAATCATCTTATTCATGAAAATAAAAGTGAATAAATATAATTGAAAGAGGTTTTCATAGAGTTTGTTTGGCCTTCCTTTAGAAATGATGTGAACTCATAATCAACTGTGAATTTTCAAGATGAAATTAAAGTAAAATATAAATGTCATGAAATAACTTTATATGACCACTTATTACAACTCAAAAATGATTTTGACAGACAATACATTTCAAATAGCATACTTTAGACTCAAAGTATTAAAAATCACTAATGTAGTGCCCTGAAATAGTTCTTTGTAGTAGAAATTAATAATAATATCCCAAATGAAATAATATTAAAATTTTCTAAAACAATATGGCTGAAACAACCTAAACAATATTTCAATGAAAATCAAATAAATTGAAAATAAATTCCATCGACATTTTACAAGCATGGATTTGGCTCTTATAGACATGAAATGTTATGGGGATTGTATAGAATAACATTTAGAGATTTATAAGAAAGTTATATGAACGATAAAGTCAATAATACCAATTGACAAATATATTGAAAGGCTCGAAACTTGCTTCCAACAAAAAATACCTCTATATCCAACTCTCTAACAGCCCAATGCCAACCATTTGAACCTGCTTCTTCTTCTTTTTTATAGTATCTTATTCATATTCTTGAAAATGTTTTTTGGTTAGGGTTAGGGTTTTATTTTCCCTCTTTATGATCTTATATATGTGTGCCATCAATTGGGACCGACTTTAGAAGAACAATAATATTCTTAAATAAATCATTTTCCAAAAAAATAATTTGTTTTCAAGCCCAAAAATAGTGCCAAATGTAATTTAATTTTTAGGGCTTGATAACTAACATTGAAGCCATTTAACCTATTCAAATGATTTCTTCATATATTTAAAATTCTGAAAATATCTTGTTTTCTCAAATTCGTTGTTGGTATCAAATGTTATGAGTTCTGGAAGATGGAGATTGAACCACTGTTGATCTGTCCTCGTGAAATATGTGCCCCTAATTTGAAAATTTGACTTTCTTTATGCCACATGAATTGTGGGAGGGTTCTTATGAAATATTTGTAAATAAATTTCATCACCATTCTATTTGTGAGTGAATTATATAAAATCATATGGTTTTGTGTAGCTTGTGAACAAAGTATCTTTTGACTGCTACATCATCACCCAATCATCATGCCAAGTCACTGTCCAATCATCTTTGTCAATCCATGTGTCACCTGGGGGTAGGTCCATTTTGTTTCCATGTCTCCACATATAATATTTCTATCTAACTACCACGTGTCACCCAGGGATAAATTTACCTCACTACCATGTGTCATTGGCGATATGCCCAAGAAAAGGGCGAAGTAACTTAGGATAAGAAATAATATATAAAAACAATAAATGAAGTTTTTGCGGAGTTACGAGAATGTGGCCTCGTTGCCATGTGTAATTGGAGAATGTGGAGGTAGAGGAGGTAGACGAAGAGAAAAAAATAAGTAAGAATGATTGAGTATGAGGTGCAAAAATGGAAATGAAAAATGGAATATGGTAATTGTAGGATTACTCATTAAAAATGAGTAAATATGAGGTACAAGAAGGGAAACATAAAGTGCAATATGGTGATTGTGGGATTGTGGGCTGTAGGACATGGGACATGGAGAATGGAAAAGGTAAGAAGGATGATAAATCATGTGGATTATAATTCATAAGTCGTGTGGGTGATAACTGAGTGATAAATCATGTAAGTTATAAGTCATAAGTCATGTGGGTTATAAGTCATGCAGGATGGGTGGTAAAATGGCTAAGTCACGAAGGTGAAATTTTGGTAATGTGGAAGTGGGATTATGGGTTGTAGGACACAAGATTGAGGGAAAAAGGTAAAGGAAGAGGAATGGTAAAGGAAGAGGAATGTTGTGACGCATCTACAATGGAAGGTTTAGTGTAAAAATGAGTAAAACATGGTAAGTCATGAAAGATGACTAAGTGTTGGGGAGGTAAGTTATAAAGTTACGTGAAAGTATGGAAATGGAAATGAAATATGAAATATGGAAAAAAGGAAATGCAAATATGGAAAATTAAAATTGAAAAAAAGAAATGGAAAATGAAAAATGAAAAAGGATATGGAAAATGGAAAATGAAAATTGAAATATGAATATAAAAATGGAAATGGTTAAGTATGGAAATGGTTAAATATGTAAATAGCTAAATATGGAAATGGTGTGGAAGATTGGAAAAATGTCTAAGTACGGAGTAGGGTTAGTAGTAAAGAGTATGGGTAGTATTTAAAATGACTAAGTATGCAGAGTGGAGAATAAGGAAAATGAAAAAATATAAGTATGGGGCAACAATATGTGGGAGAAAAATGACATATATTGGCCATATGAGATCTGGTTTAGAATTTGTAACGTGATGAATGGAGTTGAGACATAGGACTATTTAGTGAGAGAATATATATATGCAATTTACTTATTTTAGTATCATTTTTTTTCTTCTCTTTTAAGTTGAGACATAGGACTATTTAGTGAGAAGATAAAGATAAGCAATTTCCTTGTTTTAGTATATTTTGTTTTCTTCTCTTTTGTTCAAAAGAGAAACCATCTCTATTATCCTTTTACGATCAAGAACTGGAAAATGGAAGATGATTAGAAACTTGTTGGGTCTTTATGATCAACAGTTGAATATTATTTCGAACTTTTCAAGTTCGACCAAAAAACAAAAATTTGGTCTCTATTTGATGGGTGAAAACACATCAACACAAGACAAAAACTACCTTCCAAGTAAACCAAAATACCAAAAGTTCCTTCCAAAAGTTTCCTTCCAATTATAAAATAAGAAAAGGAATTCCTTATGAGCAGTGACCAAATTTCAAGAGTTGGTCTTAATTTCAGTTGGAAGGGCATATAATCATCCAACCCTTCAAGGATGAATAGTTAGAAAAATAATTGTACTTTAATTGACAATTGTACATTAAGTAATCTCGTCGTAAATAATAAGAAAATGTGTTATTCTTCCATTCATTTCATATTATTCAAAACTATTGTGTCATACATCATTAAAAACATAAATCTATTTTCCCAATGGAAGAGGCTTTATATCTTTCATCAAGTGGTTGTTGAGTGTCAGGGGTATGTTGAGTGTTCTAGTGGCTACCAAGTAAATCAACGAGAATATTGGATCCAGGATCATATGCGATGATTGTGATGATTGTTGAGAATCAAATTTTTGTTGTGTGTTCTTTAAGAATATCACATGAAATGAAAGTTGTTAGTGTCAGATTATGAGGGAGTATTGCAGTCCAAACTAATGGAGAATCGAGGGACTTCGAGCCAAATTTTTTAGCATGATTTGATGAGGACAAACCCTTAAGTGTATGGTCTCTATAAGTAACGAATCCATAATTGTTTTGGATGTGATTTTTGGTTGAAGTGAAGGTATGCGATGATTAGAGAGATCAGGTTTTGAGGCTCATAGGAGAGTGTGGTGTGATGGAAGAAAGTGAGGAATTCATTAATTGATGTCTTGAAAGTAGAAGAATGTATATATTAAAGATCTATAAGAGATGAATCATGTTGGATAAGTCAAGAGAACGTTCTGAAGAAAATTAAGGAATATAAGTATTTCCAGGGTGGTAGAGTGGAGCAAGAAAGGGTATTGGTGTCTTTTGTTGGTTGGTTCCTATAAACATTGTTGTGGTAGGTTGGTGCCTACAAGCATTGCTAAGTTGGTTCTCAACTAAGTGGATCGGTGTCTCCTACAGGTTGGTGTATGTAAACATTATTGTGTATTTGGTGCTCATGAAGAGGATATTCATGGCTCTTGCAAGTTTGTGCCTGCAAGCTTCATAACTATAGGTTGGTGCCTACAAGATTTTATTAAAAGAATTATTCTTTGGTTTTATCCCATTTTGATTTCCACGTAAAATATATTTGTATTGTGACTCTGCTGACATGGTTAATTCTCAGCATTATTAATTATAATATTTGGGATGATTAATTAAAGTTAAAAAAAGTTGTAAGATTATTAAAAGTGTGCAACGCTGATTCACCACCCCCTCAGTATTGCTAAATATTCCAAAAATATTTTTTTATAATTTTTGGATCTCTCAGGTGTCACTTTCAAGGAAATATTCACCAATGGTAAGAAACAATTGGGATACAATGGATGTACCATAATTCAAACAACTTCTTCTTAGTAGATAATTCCCACTCATGACTAAAATAGACGTTAACATAGTTACTTTTGAAGATACAATGGAAATGAAAGGAAATCACTTGTATCTTGAGGTACCAAGTATACATTACATGTTTGAAAATAAAAACATCATTACATGGTACTTAAAAAAAGTAGACCATGACTAAAATAAGACACATAAAATGTATATAGAGATGCACACAAAGAAAAACAAAAAATGTTGCATATCCAATAGAGTGAAAAATGAAGGATAAATTTAATATAGAGTTTAGTACAACCATTTGGATAATCCCATGACCAGAACAATAAAATACATTCGTATAGTGAAAATTTAATCCATAAGCTTAAGTTTTCAAATCATCATCATGATCATATGTATTTCCATCAAGATCAGAATACTGATCACTCGTGTATGCATCTGCTTGATTTTCTTCCTCGTCCTCATACAATGCATTGTACTGATCATGCATTGCATTATCTCTCTTAGTCTCTTCATTGGGAATCACAATGTCTTGTTCAAATACTCTATCGCCATCTGTAATATCCCCCCTTATCGACTACCATTCAAATGACAGTTGCAAAGTTACATAATTATTATTATTATTTTATTTTTTTTCTTATTTATATATATATCGACATATGACCCTCCTCATAATTAAATATAATTAACATCACACCCTATGTAATAACAAACTGAAATTATCATTGCCATCATGATTGTAATGGCATAATGTAACCATTATCGTATTGAACTGACGCATTTAAATAATCGTAGTTAACACCACCTAGTCATAACAGCATACTTGAATATTCCATAACCATCATAAATGCAAATGACAAGGGATAGCATTTCAACACTTAATGAGCCTAATGATTATCTTTTGAATTAGCCAAATATCTAACAACATTGACAATAACTTATTGCACTGACCCCTTGAACTCTTTAACA
>SNQJ01S0049425.1:95920-109707 GCA_010110895.2 Picea sitchensis | reverse complement strand
TTCTCGTATAATTTTTCATATATTTTTATATATTTTATTTACTATAACTTAGCGTATTATATTTCCATTTAATTGTTTGTTATTTTATTTCATTTTTAATTTATTTTATTTTTTATAAATTTAATGTTATATAGTTATTATTTATATTTTTTATTATTTATTATGGTTTTATATATTGTTAAAATAATAATAATAATAATATGTATTTATATAAATAATGAAGGAAGGTTAAAAGGGGTATAGCTTATGTTATGAGGTATACATTTTAGTTTTAAAATCTCCTTTTTACATTAAATAAAAGGTTTTTATATTATTATTGGTTTTATTCTTTTTCGCATATATTAAGGGCTATGCCATCAAACTTGTGAGACTAACCATTACCTTTGTTGAATCTATGCCAAGCTAAGATTCATGGAGAAAACCGAGTTGAAACTTAATCACGTCATAAATGGGAGGTACATGCACCAAAGGGTCGTAATGTGACACTAGCTCGATTTACAAGGAAAACACGACATTATAGTACTATGGAAATAAAATAAAATTTACTTGACTATGGATGCTTGTTCAAATAGCCCTGACCTAGTGATGTATAGACCTAAGGAGGATAAACATAATGTATGATAGTGCAATTTATCTTATATATATATATATATATATATATATATATATATTATAGTACGAGTATATGTGAGTTATAGTGAATAACTAGTGTAATTATTACAATTGTATAAGCATGTTATGGTGAATAGTTAAGGTATAATAAGTGAGTTAATGATAGTAAAGGGGATTTGATGCACATTAGTGAGTGTGTTATAGGGATGGCATAACTAGCAAGGCAAGAGGGTTAGCAACTTACCCGAACAAGTTACCAAGCTTAGAGGCTTTCAACCTCGACCTTTAGCCACTTACCCTAAAGAGAGTAATGTTTGTTTACAGACAAGTAAAAAAAAAACCTTATGCCTAACCCTATGTTTGCAAGTATAAGTTTGAGCGAATGCGGAATGCCTTAAACTCTTCCCTGATAAGCCTTTTGTTTGATGAAAATTCAGTTATTCAAGATGGTTAGGACTTGGGGAAATCTAGGTCGAGGGGCATCGTCACAAGGACCACCAACGCACGTGTTGCCACCACCATCGCCTGAATTAGCTCTCATTTTGTGATCATTAGAGGTTATTAATGAGGCATTAAAGGGATGTCAGTCAACATATGTCGAAGTGGAACCCCCGCCATCTAGAGTGGGTAACCCTAAAGCGTCAAGGGACTCAGAGGGAGGGCCTCCACCAGGGGACATCACCAGAGAACTAAAAAATATCAAACTCCCAGAGTTGACTGGGGGTCATGCAAGTAAACGTGCAAAGGCCTAGTTGGAAGGAATAACACAATGTTTCACCTTAAGAGACTATGCTTCCACATCAAAGGTGAAGATAGTGATCTTTCAATTGAGGGACAGTGCCTTGAACTGGTGGGGTAACCTGGAGAGGTAGTTGCACCTTACCCCAGACACCGTCTCATGGGATATTTTTGAGGAAAGGTTCTGGAGGAGATATTTGCCTACGTACTACGAGGAACAACAGGTAGGATCATTTCATGCTCTAGTTCATGGAAACAAGATCGTGGAAGAGTATGAGATCAGGTTCATGGAGTTAGTAAAATATGTTTCGTACATGGATACTGATCAATGACAGATAGAACGTTTTGTGTATGGGTTAAACCCTAAGATAAGGGCCATGGTACATATGTGGAAACCATCGTCAGTAGCTGAAGCAGTTGAAAATGCTCATTACGCGGAGGAGCATATGAGATTAAACGGAGGTATGAGATCAATCATTCCACAACATCCCTGATTCGTGGGGAAGTTCCCTAGGACCTTCTCCAAGGGAGGAAGTTCTAGGCCACCTCCTTATGGAAATAGAGTATCACTTAGAATGGTTACAACAAGTATTTCAATGGTAGCGAGTGCAACATCCCACTCATCGCCAATGACCCAAACAGGTCCACGACCTTCTCAGGGAGCAGCAAGTAGGGGCAGGGGTTCCAAGGGAAGGAACTCATTTCAGAGACCATCACAGGGCAGTGTGCAAGTTCCATCTCATGTTACTTGTTGGGGGTGCGGAGGACCTCATTACCAGCGTGATTGCCCAGAGTCACAAGTAGGCTTTGTGTATAGAGAAAGAAAGGCCCTAATGGGAAGAGTGAATAGTAGCCACCAGATTTATGCAGCGGTTAATAATCACCAGGCAGAACATCAATCCATGGTGGTGGAGTCGCCATGTATGCTAATCGTGTCAATGTTAAAATCTTATTTGATTTTGGTGCTACAGATAGTTTCATTTCACCTTGTGCATTAGAAAAGTGTGGGTTGGCAGCCTATGAGCATGATGACTTTAAACAAGTCAAGATGGATTCGGGGAAAAAACAATCGGTAGGACATAGTGTTGATAATTTTCTAATAGACCTGGGAGTGTGTACTACTAGGTTGAAAGTGTATGTCACTGCTCTAGGAACGTATGACCTAATCATTGGAATGGACTGGTTAGAATCCCATCGAGTTATGGTAGATTGTTTCACGAAAAGGGTGCTTTGTGATGACGATGAAGGAAGGTCAGTAGAGATCCACGGTGTACGAACAAAGGTGTCTCTACACTTTATCTCAACCATGAAGGTTAAACATTTCATGAGACAATGTTGTCGATTGTATGTAGTGGAAGCACTCAATGAAGGGAAAGGACACTCCATGGATCAGTATCCAGTATTGTCGGAGTTTAAGGATGTTTTTCCAAAAGAGTTGCCTGGGTTACCTCCTGAGAGAGAGCTTGATTTTACCATTGAACTAAAACCTGGTGCAGAACCAATTTACAAGACACCGTATAGGATGACGATGTCGAAACTTTGTGAGTTGCAGATGCAGTTGAAAGAACTACTTGACTTAGGGCTAATAAGGCCTAGTGTCTCACCTTGGGGTGCACTAGTAATTTTGTCAAGAAGAAGGATGGTTCCTTACAACTGTGTATAGATTATATGGACTTGAACCGTGCTACAGTGAAAAATAGGTACCCAATGCCACAGATCGATGACCTCTTTGATAAGATGAAAGGAGCAACAATTTTCTCAAAAATTGATCTGCGATCAGGGTATCACCAGTTAATGAAGGAAGGTGATATTCCTAAATCTACCTTTCGAACTTGGTTTGGGCATTACGAGTTCGTTGTAGTACCTTTTGGTTTGACCAATGCACCAATAGTATATGTGAGCCTCATCAATGGAGTATTCCAAAATTACTTAGACCGCTTTGTACAAGTCTTTCTAGATGATATCCTCATCTATTCCAAGAACGAAAGAGAACATGAGGAACACTTGCGAGTGGTGTTGTCGTGCCTTAGAGAGAAAAAATTGTATGGCAAATTGTCGAAGTGTTCTTTCTTCTAGAAATAAATTCACTATTTAGGTCATATCATTTCCGGTGAAGGAATCTCTGTGGACCTAGAAAATGTAAAGTCCATTATGGAATGGCCAGTGTCGAAAAATGCTCATGAGGTAAGAGGCTTCATGGGGCTAGTGGGTTATTATCGGAGGTTTGTGGAAGGGTTCTATAAAATAACGAAACCCATCACCACCTTGCAACACAAGGGGGTCAAGTATGAATGGACACAAGAATGCAATATTGCATTCATTGAGCTTAAGAGGTTACTAACTATTGCACCAATTCTATGAGTGTCGGATATGGAAAAAGACTTCACAGTCTGCACGGATGCCATGAAGCAAGGATTGGGGGTCGTGCTAATGCATGATGAGGGATTGATAGCCTATGCGTCAAGAAAGTTGAAGCAACATGAGAAGCTTTGCGCTACTCATGATTTAGAGTTGGCAGTTGTAATGCTAGATCTTAAGATTTGGAGGCATTAACTAGTGGAGCGAAGCTTTGAGCTCAAAACAGACCATGAAAGCTTAAAGCATCTCTTCACTCAAAGGGATCTCAATGCTAGGCAGAGGCGATGAAGTGAGTTTATGAGTGAGTACGATTTTGGAATTTCGTACATCAAGGGAAAGGAGAATGTGGTCGCGGATGCCTTGAGTAGGAGACCACATGTCTTCTCCTTGGTACCCTTAAAAGTTAATCTGAGGGAACGTGTGTTGGGGCAACTTCTCGGAGATAGTTGGTATTTAAAGGGTACTTCAACCCTCTAGAGTGGAAGGCAATTAGATCCAAAGTATGAAGGATATAGCCTAGAAGTAGATGGATTATTAAGATATCATGGAAGGATGTACATCCTCGAAGGTGGGGATATTTGAAGCATCATACTCAAGGAATCCCATAGAGCAATTTATTGTGCACATCCGGGTGTGAAGAAAATGTACACAGACATGAAGAAGTTTTTCTTTTGGTTAGGCATGAAGCTAGATGTAGTCCATTTCATCACCAAGTGCCTAGATTTTTAATAAGTGAAGGTTGACCACCACCACCCAGCAGGTCTCCTACAACCGCATGATGTTCCTATGCCCAAGTGGGAAGTCATTTCTATGGATTTTGTTGTGGGATTTCCACTCACATCGCACAGACACAATGCCATTCTTGTGATAGTTGATAAGTTGACCAAGAGTGCTCATTTTATTTTGGTTAGAGACACTTATGATGTCACCGATGTGGTGCGTGTGTTTATAAGTGAGGTCATTTGTATGCATGGGTTACCCAAGAAGATCATTTTAGATAGGGACTCTTGATTCACATCTAGGTTTTGGAAAAGTTTGCAGTCAGCGTTGGGAACTCAGTTGAACTTAAGCACAACATATCATCCTAAAACAGATAAGAAAACTGAGAGAGTTAATCAGGTTATGGAATACATGCTTAGGATGTATGTTATGGATAATCAAACCCATTGGGAGAAGTACCTACCTTTGGTATAGTTCACCTACAATAACAGTTTTAATAGCTCCATTGGAATTCCACCCTATGAAGCTTTGTATGGAAGGCCATGCAGGACATCGTTGAGTTGGGAAAGGTTAGAAGACCGAGTGACAGTTGGGCCATAATTGATTCAAGAGATGGAGGAACATGTGATTCAGATTAGGCAGTAACTAAAGGAAGCATAGGATAGACAAAAAAATGATGTTGATGCACATAGGACTAACCGAAGTTATAAAGAGAGAGATCAAGTTTTAATTTGTATCAGGCCTAATAAGAGTACCATTTGGTTCGGGAAGGGGACAAAGTTGTTGCCTCGATTTATAGGACCATTGAAAATCCAAGAGAGAATTGGATATGTTTCCTATCATCTCGTACTGCCACCCCACTCGCATAAAACTCATAATGTTTTTCATGTATTTGTTCTACATCATTATGTTACTGACAAATCTCATAAACTGAATTGGAAGGAATTGCAGGTATCGGATGCAGGAACCCTCACAGTCGAATCGTTACGCATATTCGATCGTAGGGTCCGACATCTCAGGAATCGTCTCCTAGACCAAGTTAAGGTCCAATGGGACAATTATAGCTCATGATCTGCTACTTGGGAGGATGCAAAGACCTTATGAAGAGATCGGCCCTCACTTTTTTAACCACCTCTGGAATATGTTTTACCGAAAGTTGGGTTTATGTAATGCCAACTTTTGACTTAGAAAACTAGAATTACTGAAGGCCTAGTAATCTTTATTTTCTATTCACTGTGAAACTATTAATGATACACTTGAACTTTTAAGACATATGAACCTATGTGAATGCCAATTCTATGAATGTTTAATGTTATTTGAATTATGATGGATATTATGCAATCTATTTTTAACTTGAAAATTTTGAAATTTAAAGTTGTTGGTACGTAGATACCGAATTGAGGATATGATTAAATGCATTTACATGATGATAATGCATGGGTATGTATGAGTTTGTGTTATAGACTAATCTGCAGGTCAATGGGCTATGAAATAGCCAAAGGATAATGATGATAAAAGGTTGATGTCGTGAACATCGACCGATAAACAATATCGTATGAATCTTTGTAGGTGAAATTATGATGGTTCAAATGCATTTGTATGATATGTGGACAAGTGAAGGTTTTTCAGGTGGCGAGATTGGCTAAAACTGAATATACGATGACAAAATTCCCAGCAACACAGTGCCACTGTATGGTCCATGGTAGGGTGTTGACCCTAGTTATATTAGGAGGGGTGGAGGCATTTCCCACCGTGTATCCTTTGAAACCTGGAGTCATGGGAGGACGGTGTTAGCTCATGCTCCCCTAGACGTGTGATGATGACTGTCAGTTTCCTGTTGGGGGAGCTTGGTCAAGAGAGTTGACACTTCCGCTTACGGGTTCTATCTGGAGTTAGGTCAATATAGTTGATGCTTGAAGATAGTCCAGTAGAGGAAAAGAATAGGGATAGAAGATGGAAGTAGGTTAGGGAGGAAGGATGACTATAAGTAGTTGAGAGTGTGTGGGGTTTTGCCTTATAGAAGAATTTCTTGATTTCCTCTTTTTTGAAAAATATGTATATATGTATATTTATAATTGCTTGACTGAACTACAATTACCTAAGTGAATGTTGCTTGTGCTAAATTATTATAATTGAGGGATTTTGCGAACACTTTAAATGGTTTACTATATTTTATGAAATGAATGGTCTTGTTGATTGGATTGGACACATACAAGAATTACTTTAAGTGTGATAATTATTGTTATTAGTACATGTGCGAGTCTTGTATGTGCTAGCTACACATGCATGCTTTGCACATGTACACTAGTATGTATAAGTGTTTTAAAACGATGTTGTTGTTTATTTGATGTGGATGTATGAATNACTTTAAGTGTGATAATTATTGTTATTAGTACATGTGCGAGTCTTGTATGTGCTAGCTACACATGCATGCTTTGCACATGTACACTAGTATGTATAAGTGTTTTAAAACGATGTTGTTGTTTATTTGATGTGGATGTATGAATCATGTGTCATTACCCTTGTATTGTAAATTACTCTAACTTCCGGACGAAGTTTCTTGAAGGGTGGGTGTATGTAACATCCCAATTTGATTAATTATTTAGCATAGTTTTAAATTTAAATTTAATTAATTATTAAAATAAATTAAATGAGTATTTTCATTATTTTATTATTAAAAGGTAGGTGAAGTAATTAATGGGGGGATAAGGTTGTTGGGGAATTAATGGGGGGATAAGGTTGTTGGGAATTAATGAGGGGGATTTGAGGGAGGAGGATAAGGAAAAGGGGGAGGACTTGGAAGAGGGATCCATGTTTTGGGAAAATTTGGGGGAGGAAGAGGAAGAAATTCTGAAAGAGGGGAGGAAATTGGAAGAACAATTTGTTTTGGGAACTCTCACAGGGAATTGTTATTGTTGGGAACTTTGGGCTCGGAGGCTAGGAAACTGCAAGCATTCCTAGAGATAGGGAGCCAGAGAGGTTGTTCCTAGTTGGATGGGAGGTTAATATTCAGTTGGGAAGTTTGGGCAAGCACAAGAACAAGTGAACCAGGGGCTGAATCAACTAATTTGCAGGTGGAGGTATGTATTTTACCAACTAGATTGTTATCATTGTGTTGTTGTTGTTGTTGTTTTTCTTTTTGTTATTATGTTGTTTTTGTTTATTCATGGTTTATTCCTGGTATAAGAAAATCATGAAAGAAAACTATGAACTAATTTGAAGTTATTTCAGTAGGAAATATTGATTATCTTTTGAGGCCCTGAAATAGGAAGGCCTTACATTTATGGGAAACAATAATGATATCAACTAGTGAGAAATCACCACATATTAACCACTGGAAAAACCCCAAGACATCTTAGTGATTAACTACTTTCACTCAAACATGTAGTGAATAAGGGGGGATGTACAAATATGTCACTATGATGCAATGCCCTGAATTGGAGGTTGGAGGGAGTGCCAAAGCTCACAAAAATATAGTTGGGAACAAACAAAGCCTTTAAACCCCTTAACTAAAAGTAATTTTCAATAAGCATGTGCATATTGGAGCGGGGTGGGGCGGGATGACAATAAAATATTTTGAGTCGACTCAACTCGAAGTAAATAAATTACATATTTATATATTAAAATATTTGATATTGTAATGTGAGTAAACAATATAATGTTTTTGGATATAGTTGAAGTTTGTTTGAGTAATCAAAGGAGAGAGATAAATAAGAGCTTTGGAATTGGATTTCAGCATGTGTTATAACCTAAAATTGAAATATTTGGAGTTAGGAAATGAAAGATTTAGGGTTGACTGTTCACCAATGCAATATACAATTAGGTGAACATTTTTAATGTGAATTTCATTAGCAAAAGCCTTTTAATCCTTTGTAGATGCATTAGATGTTTGTAAGCATGTTAATCGATGTTGTGTTCTTTGCCTCTGCTGATGTTTAATGGTGGATTTGAGAAAATAATTTAGGTAGGCATGAAAAATCCATCACATAGACCAAATTTGCAAAATGACGGTGGTAAAAATATATCAATTTAGTATAGTTTTTGCAATGAGCTATGCTTGTCTAACATTATTTTTTCAACCTAGAATTTGAATTTTTTTAAATAACATGGATGCAATTTATTTCATTTTCTTGTGGACATTGAACTTAAAACATGCAAAGTGATGGTGAATTTGATCTTGTTCATAGTTTTTTGGGTCAATTTGTTGTGAAATTTTGATATAGGGCTAAATTTTCAACAAAAAGTGTATTGACATCAATTGTCCAATGTGTTCAAGACATCTTAGCGATTATTATTGAAGAAAATAGATTAAATATTTTTAAGTAATGGATCCCAAGTTTCATGGAGAGTACTAGAAAAAACCAAAACATTAGGCCTGCGGCTTGAGAAGGCATGATCCAAATGTGGTTTGAATTTTTCATGTTCATTTCATGGTGTTTTGGTATAAATTTGGGTGAAAAGTGGCAAAATAAATGAAATTTACGGTAGGGAAGAGTTAGTAATATGTCAACTTTAAGCTCCGCTAAAATGGAAATATGTTTGTAGGTGAGAAGATAGTGAGTTACACATATATTGATCAAAGTCAAAATGCTTGGAATTAACACTACTAAGGAATTTTGTAGACTTGAACTCCCACTTACTCATCTACTTCAAATTTTGCTTAATCTTGACAACATATCGTTAAGAATCTCCAAGTAAAGAGATGTCCAAGAAATCCATCTCTGTTTGGATGTACCTGTGGAGACCACTTCAATATTTTAGAACCAAGTGCCACGTCTCTGATACCCAACTCTAAGAGCAAGGTATGGAAGATATTGGTGTACTCCAACATCATTTGGTCTCTCTCCTGACACAAAGTTGTCCATCCTATGTATTGGTCATTGTAGTTTCCAACAAGGTAGGATTCCTCCTCGAAGACATCAACAAAAATATTGTATTGAATAGGATGACCTTGAAATCAACCACTAAGTATGGAAAAATGTATTACTACATCAATTGGTTTCCCTCAAAGTTGTGTGAGAAAACCAATATATAGGTCATATCCCATTGATGAGCCACCCTCAAATGCTTCTATGAAACTAAGAATAATATTACGATGTAGAACATTTTAACAATTTCTTGTGTGATGCCATTGATGGTAGGTGGATTGATAAATGTGGGGTTTAGTCTTCATTTGGTTGATGGTTATATTTGTGTGGATTCTTTTATAAAAAGGGGTGGAAAGCGTAAGGGGGGGGTGGAATTAACTTTGACCCCGAAGGAAAGCAAGAAAAATTATATGCTTGGGGAATTGGAGAAACAACAATTAACAAGGCAAAATTCTTGGCCCTATGGAAAATAATCTTGATAATGAAGAGTCAAAACATAAATAAAATGCAACCGTAATTAGGGATTTGATGGTCATCATTCGACACATGCTCCATAAAACTCTTCCAAAGGAAACTCATATGAACAAGTTTCTTCATCACATTCAAAAACTAATATAAGGATTCAAAAGTTTCAAGTTTATCACTTCTTGAGAGGGATAAACTCTCCAGCTGACTTTATGGCCAACAAGGTCTGCAACCTAGACCTAGATATTGGAATTCTTTAAAAAAATGAGGGCATGTGAGGTAATTATAAACCTCCCCTAAGTTTTTTATCCACTTAACTTCCTTAATGACCCATTTAGTATGCCAAGATGAGTGGAAAAGCCACATGAACATACATTCATATCCATTCAATGGCATAGTTTTCCATGTTTCTCAAACATCCTCATGGGCTCTCATCTTCATTAAGTGTGGGAGAATGGGATGGCACAAAGTGTGCAGGTTTATGTTTCCTATTTGATCAAGTACATGTAAACCTTTATATAGCCTTCTGTGGGAAGCCTAAGTTTCTTTCTCTTCTTATTTTGTTGGAGTGTCATTCTTATGTATGGAAATCAATGCCAATAGGGGACTCTTCCTGGATTCATTTATGGTATTTTATAAAAGCATCATGGACATTTGATGGTGGGGATCGAGGTTCACGTAATGATTTGTGGCCTCAAATCTCCTTTGCGGTGGAAACAATCTTGAATTTTAGCACCAAGAGCAAGTTGCATATTTCTGATTTGGTAGTTTTTAGGGGACTCTCTCAATCCTTCATTGGGAACACCAACATTATTCACTTCAATTAGTTTGAGAAGTATAGGGACTTTGTTCTGGAATCTACTTCATGAGTTTGTAAATGGATACACATGGCCATCCAAACAGATGTGCATTCCATGAACATTCTACTCTATAAGATTTGATTTGGAGATCTGAACGACCCAATGATGATAGTTACGAAACTTTGGCATTAGTAATAAGAAGACAGGAAAGCTAGAAAAATGAACGGGAATAGAAATATGCAAGGGACCTAAATGAAACTCAAAGGAAAAATGCTCAAGATGAAAGCTCGGTTGGAAAAACACAAAGGAAAAATTGTATTTTGGAGGTAGGGGAAGAAAGAAATAAAGATAAGCTAGAGGGGGATGAAGACATGATCAAGGAATTTCAAGAGAAAGTATAACACTTCGAGCTGAAGCAAGAGCCTAGGATCGGGGAGTTAAGGAAATCTACAGCTTCAACTAGATCAGTTGGTTCTTTTGGACAAGACCAAGCAGTGGCCATGGAAGAGGACACAGTGGAGCAATAAATAGAACATGCCAAGAAAACAAACCCCTCTCTCTTATCTTCGGTAATAGGAATAAATAAATCAGCCCATTTGAGTTTTGGTAACCAAAATGTTTGAATTTATTTATGTTTTTTAAGACTTTACTTCTGCTTGGTCAGTATGTAAGGCTTTATACAAGCCAATCGGTTAATAGTTGTACCAATTTTTTAAACGTAGGGCAGTCAAGGATCATTTATCAGCCCTTAGTTAGTTTTTTATCTCTACGGAGAAATTTGAACTATGGAACTTCCTTTTTGTTTGTATCAAAAGGTTGGATGGTGTAGCTACAACCCCCTCTTTTTATTATTAATACAAGAAG
The DNA here is from genome assembly GCA_010110895.2 of Picea sitchensis. Lineage (NCBI taxonomy): Eukaryota > Viridiplantae > Streptophyta > Pinopsida > Pinales > Pinaceae > Picea > Picea sitchensis. The sequence continues at coordinate 98,282 of SNQJ01S0049425.1, read as the reverse complement.
TATTTATTTCTATTTAAAAAAAAAAAAAAACTTGTGTGGTTCTCTAGATCTGGACTAGTGAAAGGATGTTAGGATGTATTTCAGAGTCATGGATATCAACATCCTTTTTTTAGAGAGAAACATAGGAACACAAGTCGATCATTTCAACATTAGAAGACTTGCATTGAAAAGAGATGGTGGTTAGTCATTGAACCATTTCAAAAAATATCAAATGAGATGGAGTGTTGCACTCACAAAAATGGTTGTCCCAAGGGAAACAATGTCAACATGAATAACTATCCCATCATGGACATAAAAACCACACTAGGAATGCCTTCAACATAATGAACACTCAAGGTTTGAACCCAAGTGAGTTGGGTTTAACCTCGATTAAAACAACATTTGGCCTTTTCACCATTATCTTACCCCTTCATCACATAAAAATATGTACCAACTTATTCGTCATAGGAATGAGGTTAAGGATTTGGGAATGCAAGCCATGGGTTCAATTATTTTCAAAATCCAACATGCATAATACACTCTCAGACCTATTAGACATTTGACTACTCGTTGGAAATTTAGTTTTTCATTTACCTTGAAAACTCATAATCCTACGAACTTGGATTGCAGAAAAGAAGGTGTTATGATAACTATTTTATGAGTAAATTGTGATAGTAAAATTCATATGTAAAATCATCTATGAAAATAAACTTCTTTTAATCCCCAAACTGTATGGGGCCCACTTACTAATACAAAACATTGTGGTGATCGAGGAGAGGTCCTCAAGTTGTCGAGATGATTAATCTAACTCCAAAAAGTGAGAAAGTGAGCCTAGTCATTGCTAACAATGGGTATTAGATTGTTTCTAAAGTGAAACATGGTTGTAATACTTAATTAAATAAGTGACAAGGCCACATAACTATTTGTGAAACATTTTACGTTCTTCCACACCTTTTTTGTTGTGTCCATGCCTACATCCAAGAATTTCATTTATTGAAGAGATACAACATCTGATTTATGTTTTTGGAGTTTCATTGTAAAAAATATTGTTTTTGTAGGGGCATTGAGTCCCATCATATTCCATGAAATAATAATCATTTTACGCTCTTCTACATATTTTTTATTGTGTCCATACTTACAAGTGAGAATTTCATTTCTTGAAGAAACATGACATATTATTTATTCCAATGGAGTTGCCTTGTAAACAATGTAAGTTTTAAATCTTTTACATTAATACAATGCACACATAGATTCTTAACACAAAACAAAACACTTACAAACACATATATACATAGAGATTTAGCCTAGAAACCCAATTGGGAAAACCAACAACTTGTTTTAGAGCCGCACCTCTAATTCTATTCATCATCCAACTTCATTGTTTGCAATACAATATATAGGATCCCGTGACATCCAAAAACCCCTAATCTATTGACCCGGATTAGATTACAACCTTAATTGTTTAACTGGAATTAGAAAACCATAGGCTAAAATACCATGCACCACTAAACCATCAAAGGCAGAAAACCACCCTTGTTAAAGGGAAAAGACCACCCAAAATTTTGGTGAATAAACCCCCCAAAATCCCTAATAGGGGGACCAACAATCATACAAACAATATAACATATACCCAACATTATCCCACTTGTTGTTTTCTTTACATACAAGGGTCACAGGATTTCATGAACAACAATCCAAGGCATAAATTCCCATTGATTCTCTACACCAAGAGAACTTCTCAGTGCTCATAGACTTTGTTAATGAATCTGCAACATCCTTTAAAGTGTCCACCTTCACCAACAACACCTTCTTCTCTTCAACCATGTCTCTGACAAAATGATATTGAACATCGATATGCTTTGTCTTAGAATGATAAGTTGGCTTCCTCACCGGGAATATTGCACTCTGACTGTCACAATCTATCCTTACAGCTTGTTGTACCAACCCAATACCTGAACACAATCTCTATAACCATATTTCTTCCTTGCCTGCATGAGTGGTTGCCATGTATTGAAATTATGTAGTTGAGAGTGCCAATACAAACAATATTTTTCTCATCCAATTGATTTCTCCTCCAAATATGTTAAACACATACCCACTTGTAGATTTTTTGCAATCTAGATCTTCAACTTAGTCTACATCAATAAAACCATGTATGTCCAACACTCTATCCGATCCTCGACTTCCTTGGTAACACAATCCATAAGTAGTTGTGCCACACAAATACCTGAAAAACCCTCTTTACTATTTCTCAATGCTCCTTCCCTAGTTTTGACATATACTTACTCAAAACTCTCATTGCATGTGCAATGTCTAGTCTGGTACAGACCATTGCATACATCAAACTGCCAACCACACTAGCATAAGGAACATGAGACATGTC